>JAKUCM010007024.1:0-16718 GCA_023374145.1 Lepidium sativum | reverse complement strand
TTTCACATATATTTATTAAAAATATAATCTTTAACTATAAAAATAGTTTTTTCAAACGATTTCCTTTAAAAAGCAAATATTTACCTAAAACATTTTTTTTTTGAAGTTTCACAAATATTTCACTAAAAATAAATTCTTTCACAAGAATAAAACTCAAAATTTTCCAAAAAATTCAAGATTTTTCAGTTGTGAACCAAAGAAGAAATGATGAATGTTGACCAGAGACAAAAAACTAGAAACTGATATGTGTGCATTTCAACTAATTTTAAGAGCTATTTACCCTCCATTTTGTATTGATTCATCTAGTGTTTGCACCAGTTTATAGTATTTCTAGCTCATTTGCATATTTAGGTTACTTTCATAAGTATATGCATACATTTTGTATAGGGAATTAGGTACCTAAAGGAGCATTTGATGATCAATTGGAGCATAAAGAGGGGACATATGTAAACTCGAGCTGCGACTCGAGCGGTGACTCGACCATCGCCTAGTCCAACTAGAACCGCGATTCGACCTCCGCCACGTCCAACTTGACCTCCCACTCGAGCTGCGACTAGACTGCCGCCATGACCAATTCGACCTCCCACTCGAGCTGCGACTGGACCTCCAACTCGAGTCACCGTTCGATTGGATCCTGTTACTAATCAACTTGACGGGCCATTTCAGCGGATGGACCAAATTGAATCAGAATTAACCATTCAATGTGTCGCTGTGTATGGGCCGAGTTATTATAGGTTTTAGCTAAATTCAATATAATTACTTTTGGTTATGAACGAAAGTAGAGAACCTAATTTTAATTTCTTTTGTGCAACAACCGCTTTTATTATTGTAATTCGAAAATAAAACTCTACTTTCATTTTATGATCTTTGAATGCAATGTTTGTTTTCAACCAAATATGTTTCATTCTAAATTCTATGATCATAATATTCACTTTAATTTTTGCCTTGATTGTTTCACCCTTGTGTAGATTATTTAGGGTTCTTAAGGGAATGGATTAAACTAGTGTGGATGTTAAGTTTTCTAAGTCGCTTAATAGTAGATTAGTCTAGATTTCTTCTATTTCGGTGTTGTTAATGCTTGTTTCTTTCTGATCAATTGAGATATGTTCTTAGACATTTAGTACCTGAAAGGTATGTTGAATTATCCGATCTAACCGTCTCAGAAATTTACATTCTTAGCTCAAGAGATTGAATGTATAAGGTGTTTTTTAGGCTCAATTAAGTTGTTGCTTCACGCCAGTTAGGTTGTTAAGTGAGTTTGTGGATATAAGTGAGACACTGGTCCATGAACTCCACCCCTTAAGAAGCCCTCTTTTGATCCCCTACTTAGTTCTTTGCATTGCTTGATTTTCTGTTTTTTACTACACCTTGTTTTGTTACTTTGTTTTCACTGCATCTTGTTATATTACTTTGTTTTTTGCTGCACCTTGTTCTGTTACTTTGTTTTCATTGCACCTTGTTTAGTTACTTTGTTCTTACTGCACTTTGTTCTGTTACTTTGTTTTCGCTGCACCTTGTTCGGGTACTTAACTGCACTTTGTTTCTTTACTTTGTTTTTGCTACACCTTATTCCATTGTTATGTTCTCACTGCAATTGGTTCTGTAACTTTTAGGTTTCTTAATTAGATTTGCGTTTTGCTTATTGATTTTTATTTTCGTTTTCCGTTGTTCAAATTGATCATTTAGGTTAATAGATAAGAAAACATTGAATCGATTTAGCCTGAATTATAGTAGTCTATCATATTCATATTGCTAAATACACTCCCACTTGGATTGACACCTTTTGTGCTACTTCGACACATTAGTACAATAGGATTTGACAATAGAGTAAAATATTGTTATCAAATTAGCACCGTTGTCAACTGGGTGTTTGTTAACTATATTTAGAATTTTAGGCTTTCTGAGATCAAGTTCTTTTTATTCCACGCTGCTAACTCACATGTGGTTCTGCCTTTATTTCAGGTGCTTTCGCAACTCTGAATTTAACTCAACTATACTGCTTGAGGTGATTTCACTTGTTATGCATACAAGTTCGAAAGGAAATCAAAACCTTCTACACTTTCGCGATAGCATCGACCGACTACCGCGTGAGTTGAGAAAATATAAGGCTTAGGCACACATCAACTCCCCTCGCCACAACCTGAACATGGACCTCACCATAGGAGGCCAAGAACAATTAGAGCAAGAGATGCACCAAGTAATCACACCTAGTGACATGAGATTGTCCCTTCTGCTATCCATAACAATAAATTTGAGATCAAGATTGGTCTCATCACCATGGTCCAAAACTGCAAGTTTCATGGACAACCTTCTGAGGATCCTCTTAATCATCTAGATGAGTTAGAAAGGCTTTGTGGCCTCACTAAGATCAATGGAGTTGGTGAGGATACATTTAAGCTAAGGTTATTTCTTTTATCCCTTGGGGACAAAGCACACATTTGCAAGAAAAAGTTACCTCAGGGTTCCATCACATCCTGGACTAAGTGCAAGACAACATTCCTTGCAAAGTTTTTTTCAAACTCCGCAATGAGATTTCTAATTTTGCGCAAATAAATCCCGAATCACTCTCTTTAGCCTTGGAGCAGTTTAAAACTTACCAATCTTAGTGCCATCATCACAGCTTCAACACTGAACTCTACTCAACACCCTCTACCGAGGCATTCACCCAAAAATTAGCATGCTACTGGATACATCAAGCAATGAGAATTTCTCAAATAAAGATGTTTATGATGGTTGGGAGCTAGTGGAGAATTTAGCTCAAGCTGATGGTCATTATGGAGAGGATTACAACAATATTGTGAGATGTACAACATAATCTGATTCAGTTAGCAGAAAAGATATCAAAGCTTTGAATGAGAAACTGGACAAACTGTTGTCGGTACATTAGAAACCAATACACTTAGTGTGTCAAGAAGAATTGGGTGAAGAAGACGATGATCATGTTGAAGAGTTCAACTTTGTTTAGAATCAAGGAGGAGGTAACAAAGCTAACAACAACTACACGCAAAACTCAAACCTCTCATACAAGAGCCCCAACATTGCAAACCGCTAAGACCAGATATATCCACTAAAACCTCAACCGGTTCAACCCAAAGCCTATGTACCTAATCATCAATACCATCAAAGCTTCCAGCCAAGTCCAACTGTGCCACCTGAGTATGAAGCTCAAACTCAACATCCTACTCCATAACAACCTCCAAAGGTTTTGGATTTGCTCCAACAGATTCTCAAGGGTCAGAAATCTATAGATACTTAGTTAACATAAAAGTTTGCAGATGTGCACAAAAGATTGATGTCTCTCATAATGATCTCAGCTGCAAATTTGAGACATTGAATGCAAGGCTCAAGTATCTCGAGAGCTAATAAGCATCCTCCTTTGTGAAGAATTATGGGCAACTACCAAGGAAAGGCCATTCATAATCCCAAGGAGTATATTGTCCAATCTATCACCTTGAGGAGTGGCAAAACTCTTCATCCACATGCTGGAAATGTTAAATCTATTGAGGACAGTGTGGTTCAGGAAGAGGAGGACAGTCAGAAAAAAATCAGCCTCAAATCTCCACTCCAAAAGTCACACTCAACCAAAGTATTCGATTAGACAGTGATCGAGTTCAGACAACTCACGCAAAAAAACGTCACTCCTGACACCATACTCGACCAGTTCACTCGATCTGATAGTGGTCAAGTAATACCTTTCATGTCTACATCTTTAGAGGAAAAAATCAAAGCTTCAGTTCCACGTCCATACAAGCCTTAATTACCTTTTCCCTTGATGTTTCAAGAAGTAACTTACTGAAAATACAAGGATCTTTTTGAGAAGCACATGAAAGAGATTAAGTTGAAGAAACATATCTTAGATGCTCTCACACTTATACCTCCTTATCAGAATTTTTTGAAGGAACCTATTAAAGAGAGAACAAAGGAAGTAAATGGTATGGGAGTAGAGACTCATGACTATAGTTCCATCACACAGAGGAGAGTAGTGCAAGAGAAACTAGAGGATCATAGGACATTCACTTTAACGTGCTCTTTGGGTCGTTTAACTATCAACAAATGTATATATGATATTGGAACTTCAATCAACCTAATACTACTCTTTGTAGCTAAGAGGTTAGGGTTCAACAACTACAAGTTTTGTAAGCTCTCCTTGATCCTAGCTAATAGGCATATTCGATTGCCATATGGTTTGCTAGATGATCTGCCTATTAAAATTGGCAATGTGAAATTGCCTACCGACTTTGTGGTGTTTGATATGGATGAGGAACCACAAGATCCAATACTCTTTGCTAGAGCATTATTAGCCTCACCTGGTGAAATAATTGATGTGAAGAGTATAACAATCAAGTTGAACCTTGGGAAAGACCTCAAAATGAAGTTCCACATTAATGAGACAAAGATGAGACCAACTATTAAAGGACAAATCTTCTTAATAGAGGGATTGAACTAGTTGGACACTAAACCTTTTAAGCTTCCTCATGTTGTATTGGTCAAGAGTTGCAAGGCAAGTGATTATTCCAGAAAAGCCACAATGTATGAAGACGTTGTAGATGAGAAAAACCTTGGATCTTTGTTTGCTTGCAATGAGACTACACAACCACCTCTTAAAGAGTTATGCAAGCTACCTAAGCGGGATCTTGGACCTGAAATAATTATGTGACCCAATGGATTTGTGGATGGAGTAGTTGAGTACATGGTGAAGAGCAGCAAACACCGAAAGCCATTTGCTATGGTCAAACAACTTATCTCCCAAATAAAGCCCAAATCAGATTGGTCAGGATCTTTCAGTATCAAAGAGGTTACGCTTTGTGGAGCCATCACTTTGGTTAGCAAAGAAGGATATGATATTTCAATGAATGGGAAAAAAGTCAAGCTCAACATGATTGTTGGAACTACTTTAGAGGAAACCTCAATTCTGCTCTTTAAACCATCCTAACTTTAATGGGAGTGAAAAGTCAAGCCCATGACTTTAAACAACCTCAACTGGGAGGAAATCTCATGGTATCCTTGTAAATATTTTAATTTAAAGTTTTTATGATTTTTCTTTCGTTTCATTGGTTTTACTTATGAATTTCAGGAATCTACAATGGTGTAAGGATTCTTTAAAACAGTGGTTTTGTCAGCAACTAGGGAAGCTACATCCGGAAATCCAAATCAACTAGACCAAGCAACCCAACACAAGGCCGATTTTAGTTCTTTAACAAGAAGAAAAAGACTTGACTCGAGTACAACACCGAGTGAGCCAACCTTGCTTCCATCATTACCCACTTGAGGCATCCCTCGAGTGGAACCCACTCGAGCCATCACTCGTTTCAGCCAAGTCAAGTCGAGTAACACTCCAACTTTGTAAATGCCGCTGCATTTTCATTTTATTTGCTCTTGCTTATTGGTCTAGGATTCTTTTTTAGACTTTTATTAACACAAGAGACCATGTGATTTAAGTTTGGAAGAGGTTCTAAAGGATTTTTTTTTCTGATTCTTAGTTTTGATCTTCCATATAGTTCATGCATATTACTGAAGGCATTGAATATCAAAAATATATTTTTCTTTCAGCATCTTTGATCATTGCATTGCGTATAAGGCATATAAAAACTCAAAAAATTGATCCAAAAATCCATAAAAAGAGTGTAATGTAGTTGCATTCATGTAGGATTGAGTCTAGAGTCCGCATGGGAATTAGAAAAATATAACCGTTTATGACTTGATCCTTCACTTGTGCATCCGAGCTAGTATTGAATGCTAAGACTGCACCATTCTATGAATGTTTAATTTGAGTTTCATGACTTGATTGAAACATGTAAGTGACAATCAATTATTGAATATACGCATCGAACCTGAGCTTGTTGATTGCACAAAATACTTGGATTTCCTTTTCCTTCGTGCATATATCTTGTCAATCCAGCTAGACTTCCACCACGCCATTTACCTCTTTTCAAACAATCTTTTGATTGTTGTGTGCAATGTGAGGCTTTTTTTCCTTTTGGTTTCATCTTGACATAAAGTGGTAGGTGAGAGCCGACAAGGTTATGACTTCACGTAGATGCTGGTTCATGATTTTTGAACCAGTTAGGACTAGGTGGTTTCGATTCTGGGTCCGGGAATACTTGTGTCTAAGCAGAAAAATGAATTAAAAGAATAAAAAGAGGGAAAAATCTAAGCTAAAGAGAGCCTAAGAGGATAAATGTCTGAAAGTATAAAAGTTATTCTAGTAAAGGTTTTGGGTAATGAAAGTATAAAAAAGTTCTGAGCAATGAAAAAGAAGAGAAAGAATAAGTCGTATGGTATGAGAAGAAAAAGAATTTAGAACTGTAGTTATATAAGTCCCAAATTGGTAGAAGTCACAATATATAAACTCTCCTTAAATTTATGATTAAAAAACGGCTTGAGAAAATGATCTTGATCTGTAGAAAAAGAAAAGCCTTGAGTGAAATGGGTATATACTAGGATCATTTTATGGGTTTATATGATTAGGTTGAGATCGATTTGGGTGTATAGGTAGATAAACTCATGATTTTGTATGTGCTTATTTATCCTCACCTTTAGCATGATGCTGAAGCTTAAATCATTCAATGTATGGTCCCTGAACTTAATCAATTGACCAATTACTAGAGAGAGATCATTAATCTCTTAGACCTTACCGTTAACCAAGCAACCAAATTGTAGATGCATAGCTTAATCCATGGTTTTGTGCTAAATGAATGTTAAAAAAAAGGATGAAGTGAATGCATATGTAGGTTAAGGCTGAATTTAGATTGAATTATGATTAACATGGCTAACAGTTTTAAGTAAGGCTTGCTCAATTTACATGTGAACTATTTTGTTTCAGCTCTGAATTCCCACTTTGTAACCTTTCTTCCTTCTTAGTTCTATGAATTTGCTTGAGGGCAAACAAAACATAAGTTTGAGGGAGTTGATATGTGTGCACTTAAACTAGTTTTAGGAACCATTTACCATCTATTTTACATTGATTCATAGTATTTCTAGCTCATTTGCATACTTAGGGTCACTTTCATAAGCATATGCATATATTTTGTATTAGAGTCCTAATTATGTACCTAAAGGAGCATTTAATGATCAATTTGGAGCATAAGGAGGGGATGGATGTACACCTGAGCTGCGACTCGGTCGCTGATGTTCCTCATATTTTGTCAGTTTTGAACTCATTATTACGGTTATATTTGGGGAATTCGTCTATGTTTTATTGAGATTTCAAGTCAAAAACGTTCAGAGTTGGAATCATGTTTGACGGTGGACTTTGGAGAAGTTTGAAGCATTTCCCAGTATTCTCCACGAAAAGGATGACCGATCGATCAACACAAGGATCGATCGATCAGTGCTCTAACAAGGATTATGTACACGATCTGAAGAACGACTTGGCTTCTGAGAGATCGACTCTATATCCACGGATCGATCAATCCACTCTAGGATCGATCGATCGATCGATCCCCTTCGCAGAAACCTAATTTCACGATTTTTCAGCTCTTGTTTTGGGCCCTATAAATACTATTTTCCTATTTTATTTTAAGAGAGTCTTGAGCCATCTTTGAGTTGGTAGAGAACGAATTTTGCAGAGTTTTGAGAGTTTGTAAGCTAGGAAGAAGATCTCTTCACACTTGAGACAAATTTATGAATCATATTTCTATTTCTTAATGAAATTTCAGTTTTAATTCATCATGATTTGCTTGATTCATTGCTCTATGTCTAAGTAGATCTTATATCGAATTTAGGGATTCTAGGGTTTTAGAATTCACTGTTGGGGGAACAAATATGATTGATGAACAGATGATTCTCCTTCTAATACTTGAGTTTAATGCATAGATTAGCATGATCACCTAGTCGATGATTTTAGGTTGTTAACTTTCCAGAAGATTGTTAAGAACTATAACTAGATTTGAAGAGCAATTCCTTCACTACCAACGAGAGTTGATGCTAGATTTGAAGAGCAATTACCTCTCTGATTTGGATTGATATAGCTTACGATTCGATAGAAGTCGAAAGTGTAACCTGGTTCTCTGAGGAATTTGACCCCTAAGTACTATTACGTTTGTTGTGCACTTGCAGAAGGATATAGGGTTAAAACTTGTGAAATTAATCACCGCCATATCCAACTTGACCTCCCACTCGAGCCTCGACTTGACCACCGCCACGTCCACCTCGACCTCCCACTCAAGCTGCGATCTTGTTACCTTCAGTTGATAAGCCGAATTGAATCAGAACTAACCACTTCAGTGGGCCATACTAAAATTGTAGATGGGCCGAGTTATTTTAAGTTTTAGTTAAATTTAATATAAATATTCTTGGTTGTGACCGAAAGTAGAGAACCTAGTTTTTACTTCTTTTGTGCAATAACCATTTTTCTTATTGTAACTAGAAAACAAAATTCTACTTTTGTTTTATGATCTTTGAATGCAATTTTAGTTTTTTTTCAACCAAGTCTATTTCATTCTAAATTCTATGATCATGATATTCACTTTGATTTTTTCCTTGATTGTTTCGCGCATGGCTACTATGTAGTTATTTAGAACAGCGTGGATCTTAAGTTTTCTAAGTCGCTTAAGAGTATAATAGGTTAGATCTCTTTGGTTTTAGTATTTATCAACTAATTTCCTAGAGATCCGCTTTATTTGAGTTTTGTTAAGCGATTTTGTAGATTTAAGTGAGACGTTGGTCCATGATTTTCACCCCTTACGAACCCCTCTTTCTCATCCACCCCTTATGTGAGACGCTTGATTTTCTGTTTTTCACTGCACCTTGTTCCATTACCTTTTTCATTGCACCATGTTTCATTACTATGTTTTTCACTATACCTTCTTCCATTACTTTTTTTTGCTGCACCTTGTTCCGTTACTTTGTTTTTCACTGCACCTTGTTCCATTACTTTGTTTTGACTAGACCTTTTTCTGTTACATTGTTTTCATTGCACTTTGTTCCGTTACTTTATTTATTATTGCACTTTGTTCTATTACTTTGTTTTTCCTGCACCTTGTTCTGTTACTTTTTTTTCACTGCACTTTGTTTTGTTACTTTGTTTTCCCTGCAACTTGTTGTGTTACTATGTTTTCACTGCACTTTGTTTTCACTACATTTTGTTCTATTACTTTTAAGTTTCTTAATTAGATTCGTGTTTTGCTTATTTGATTTTTATTTCCTTTTCTTTTTGTTCAAATTGCTCATTTAGGTTTATAGATAAGAAACCATTAAATCGATTTGGCTTGAATGATAGTAGTCTATCATATTTTGATTGCTAATTACACTCTCACCTGGATTGACACCTATTTATACTACATCGACATCTTAGAATAATTGGATTTGAGAACTAGAGTAAAATCATATTATCAGAGGCTTTGGCGGCTGCAGGTATCCAGTGGAACATGAGAAAAGGCAAAACTCATGCGAAGAAAAGTGAAAATATCTTAGATCGTGAAGGAGGAGAGACAAGTTTAAAGTTCTTACACTTTGGATGGAAGGAGAGATAACACATTGGATAGATTAGAGAGAATAAGAAGAAAGAAGAGAAAAGAAGAGAGACGAAGAAGAGAGAATACGAGAGAAGAAGGAAGAACAGATAAAAAGTGGCTAGATTTCTTTTCTTTCTTCTAAAAATTGTATTTATATGTAGGATAACTTTGACGTTCCATTGTTGTTTAATATTGGTTTAGCACAACCTAATCTAATTGCAATTTCAGTTTCAGAGGAGCAGACTTCAATTGAAGTCTGCATCTTGTAGACTTCAAGTGAAGTCTCTAATAAACTGTAAATCCTAAATTCTATATCACAAATCGAATATTTTAATTTTGAATAATACATATAATTAAGGAGCAAAATTCATATGAAGTTTGTATGATGTTTGCAAACTAATTTTCATATTAACATTTCAAAACTCTTAAAGCTTAAAAGTTTTGGTGCATTTAGCAACTAAAACTAATGATTAATAGTTTTCTTCGACGGTCTAAACATTTAAATAGGGTAAATATAAACCCTAACTCAAATTTCGCTAATTTTTGCATATTTCAAAAATTTGTAGAGCGTATACTTCATGTGAAGTCTGACCATTTTATGGATTTGGATAGCAGACTTCATGTGAAGTCTCTTCATTCTTTTTTGGATACAAACAAGCATAAATAAACGAAAACTTCACTTGAAGTATGCTGAAATCTGAGTCATTTTTGCAATTGATTGAAAATTTTACTTTTACATAGACTTTAGGTGAAGTTTATACTTTCTTGGAGGGGTTATTTTTAAAATTGACCAACATTACGGTTATTTGACCAAAAAAGAAAGAAAATTTGTGTGAAAACGTAGACTTTACATGAAGTCTTCTTAAATTTTGCAGACTTCACATGAAGTCTACCTTATATACTAAGCAATTGATATTGTATATGATTTCTGTGAATTTTATGAAATATTTTTAATTATTTATAAAATAAAGCAGAATTTTTGAAGTCTACTCTATTTATGGTGAAAACTTCAAGTGAAGTATGTATTATCGCAGACTTCAACTGTAGACTTGTATACTAACAGTCAAACTTAGTCACTTGTAAAAATAATATGTTTTCCAAAGTAGACTTCACATAAAGTCTGCGACATCATGTGAAATTTACTATTTTCGTTGGAAACTAAGTAGACTTCAGGTGAAATCTAATAGAAAATTTCAATAATTTGGGTAATTGTATATTCTAACCTCTTTAAAAAATAGACTTCACATAAAGTATGCGTCAAAAAAAGTCAACATTTGGTCAATTGCAAAAATAAACTAATGAAGTTTGTGCGTGTAAATAGTAGACTTCACATGAAGTCTGATATTGTTGAAGTCTACTTTTTGTACCCGCAGACTTCACGTATAGATTTCGTGTGAAGTCTGCAACTTTAATTTTGTAAAAATGAATTTAAAGTATATTGTTTTTGTATTTTTTTGTGTGTGTTTTTAATACTTTGTTTGCTTCTGTATAAGTTTAACATGATTATATATTATACAAGAATAAATCAGTTTTTCTTATGAAAGTCATCAAAATTGTAATCATTAACTAGATAATTTAAAATTTTCTGAAAATACAATTTTTTAGAAAAAGCTGAAATACTAAAGAGGTGTTATTGGTTTATGTATTTAGATAGAGTTATAGGGATTTAAAATTTATTAAGGTTCTAGTGTTATTGAATCAAAAAATTTCAAAACTCTACTAGAGTTTGCTGTTATTAGTTTATATATTTGTAAAAAATCTTCCAAAATCTTTAAAAATCTAGAGTTATTGGATTCACGATTTCATAAAGTCTATAAAAGATTTGTATTATTGGTTTTTCATGAAAGAGTCTCCTATAGTCATTGAACTAAAATATTGTGTTATTGATTTATTGATTCTATACATATTCTTTTACAAAATACAATTTTCAAAAGTAGCACATCTTGATGATAGATTCTTAAAAATCATTCACTATGACTAAAGATATTTTAAAAATTTCTTAATAATGAAAAAATTAAACTCGAAAAAATAATAATAATAAGAATAAAATAATTAATAAAATAATTAGAAATAAAATTTGACATGTTTGAAAAAACTATTTGTATAATTTATGATTTTTGTTAAATACAATTTATAAAATTTATATAATAAACACTGTAAAATATGTTTAATAATTTGTATGTGAAAGCTATGAAAAATATCTAATATTTTGAATACATTTTGTATTATAGATATAAGAATTTATAAGAGTATTCAATACTCTATAAATTACTTTGAAAGTCTTGAGGAAAATCTCACTAAAAGTATTTTTATAATCTTTAATATTCTGAAAAATATAGAAAACTGTCAATATCTTCATTACTTGCAAATCATTAAAACCTTTCTAAAATCTAGATCCAATAACACATCCTAAGTTTTCCTTAAAGCAATTCAACCAAGTATGATTAAACAAATCATATCCAAAAGATTACATCTTTAACTTGGAAAAAAACTAAAAATATTTTTTTCACAATATCTCATTTCAAAGATAAATCTTTAACTCGAAAACACAAAAAAAAAAAATTAAACTTGCACACAACTATCATTACAAAAGAAATCTTTCACAAGAAAAATTCAAAAAAAAAGATCTTTCACATCATATTCATGAAAAATGTAATACTTAACTAGAAAAGTGATTTTTTCAAAAGATCTCATTTTTAAAAAAAAATTAACTAGAAAGCACTAAAAAAATCAAACTTTCACACAAGTTTCATTAAAAATAAAATCTTTCACAAGAAAAATTCTAAAAATTAGATCTTTCACATAATATTCATTAAAAATGTAATCTTTAACTATAAAATAGAAAAAAGTCAAAATTCACAAGATCTCCTTTACAAATCAGATATTTAACTAAAAATAGAAGAAAAACATAATTTAACAAAAACAAATTCAGAGAAGAAATGATCGATGTTGACTAAAGACAAGAGACTTCGGCAGCTCGAAGCTTATGGTGGTACATGAAAAAATCTCTCTCTCTCTCTCGGAGGAGAGAATAGAGAGTTCTTACGATTTAGGCGGAATGAGACATAATATATTGGCTGGGAGAAAAAGAGGTAAAAAGTGGCTAAGGTTATTTTCTTCTACTAAAAGTTATATTTATATTTACGTTAACTTTTTGGTTCAACTGTTGGTTAATTTTGGTTTAGCGCAACTAAATCTAATTTTAATTTTAATTTCAGAGGAGTAAACTGAAATCTGCAAACATTGTGTAGACTTCATGTGAAGTCTGCACTAAACCCTAAACATCATAGTTTATAAAGTATATTTCACATGAAGTCTGTTTTCAAAGTAAACTACACATGAAGTCTACTCTTTTGAATCGTAGAATTCACATGAAGTCTGCACTAAACCCTAAACTACAAGCCCTAAACTCTAAACCGCAAACCAAATATTAATACGCAAATATTAGACCGAATACTTATACTTTCAAAATATATGTACACGTTAACTCTTTTATTCAATATCCATATTTCAAATACAAAATTTACAAATTCTATATGATTCACATCTTATATTGTTAAACCCTAAACCATTACATAGTTGATTTATGAACTTTTTGTTTTGATCTTCGTTGATTTTATTGAACTATATTTTAGTAAGATTTTGTTTTTAATACTTCATAATTGTTTATTATTATATTTTGTTATCAAAATTATAAGCATGTTATTATTATTATTATTATTTAGTTTTAAATTATATATATAATTAAGGAGCAGGATTCACATGAAATCTTCTTGTATAAGCTGTAGATTTCATGTGAAGTCTTCTATAAGCATACTTTATGTGAAGTCTTCAGTAAACAGACTTCATGTAAAATCTTATGTAAACAGATTTCATATAAAAGTTTACAAATCTGGCAAATTGTATAAATGTAATAACACCAAAATCCTAATAACATTTAAATCCTTATTACTTTACTTAAATATATTACTCTATAACACTTTTTTAGATTACAGATTTAATAGATTAATAATTATTGTTGAAATTTTTTTTGGATAGAACCTCAAATTTGAAAGGTGAAAAAACCTAATCCAAACGCTGGGAAAATGGCTTATTTATACATGAATTTTTTTTAAAACGGTCATTTCATATATGAATTTATAGCATCGAATTTTATACATGAAATTTTAAAGCACAAATGTATGAAAAACCCGATGCTATAACTTCATGTATGAAATGACCGTTTTGAAAAAGTTCATGTATAAATAAGTCATTTTCTCCACAAAATTATGTCATGTAGGATCCAATTAGCCTAATTCATTTGCCACCTATCACAGTTACCAGACGATTAGGCATTGACTATTGATTTTAACAGTCAGTTAAGATTATGACCAAATTTGAAAATTTTATGTATGTTTTTTGAAATTTTAAACCACGAATGTATGAAGAATCCGATATTACAAGTTCAGGTATGAAATGACCGTTTTGAAAAATTTCATGTCATTTTCTCTCCGAACGCCTATGCTTTGCGAATTAAAAGTTTAACTGCTGGGCTTGATGGGCTTTAGCTTATTACGGCCTAATTAGCATCTTTTAGAGAAAGACGAGTAATCTTAAAAGAGTTACCACTAGTAGTAAGTAGTCTCGTACTGACCAAATATTACGCGTCCAGACAGGCAGACATGTCCTGTCTGACATTTCAAAATTTCAAATATTATTTTACAAATTAAAATATATTTTCTTACTTATTTTTAATCTTCATTAAATACTTTCTTCCTCTATTCTAAATCCTTTACTATAATCTCTTCGTTAATCCTTCCATTTACGAGGTTCACAACAATTCCTAAACGCGTAAAATCTCACAAAAAATCACCAGAAATTTTCCTGTAGATTGCTAAGACTCTCTCTTTAGATCTCTGTTTTGTGTGCTTAATCGAAGAAGATGATAGAGAAATGCTTAGGATCGCATCGTTCTCGGAGACTACAGAGATTCATGCGTCAAGGAAAAGTGACGATTCTTTGCCTTGTTCTCACCATTATTGTCCTACGTGGCACTATCGGAGCCGGTAAGTTCGGTACACCGGAGCAAGACATTGAAGAGATCCGTGACCATTTCTTCTATAAACGTGGTGAACCTCATCGTGTTCTCGTTGAGCTTTCTTCTAAACCGACGTCGTCTGAAGATGGAGATGGAGATGGAAGCAGTAATAACAGCTATGGGACTTTTGATATCAATAAGCTATTCGTTGATGAAGGAGATGAAGAGAAATCTGAAGATTGGGGAACTAAACCGTTTTCTCTTGGCCCTAAGATCTCTGATTGGGATGAACAGAGGCTTGATTGGCTCAAACAAAACCCCAATTTCTCTAATTTTGTGGCTCCAAACAAGCCTAGGGTTCTTCTTGTTACAGGTTCAGCTCCTAAGCCTTGTGAGAATCCTGTTGGAGATCATTACCTTTTGAAATCAATCAAGAACAAAATCGATTACTGTAGGATTCATGGAATCGAGATTTTCTATAACATGGCTTTGTTAGATGCTGAGATGGCTGGATTTTGGGCTAAGCTTCCATTGATTAGGAAATTGTTATTGTCTCATCCTGAAATTGAGTTTCTATGGTGGATGGATAGTGATGCAATGTTTACAGATATGGTGTTTGAGCTTCCATGGGAGAGATACAAAGATTACAACTTGGTGATGCATGGTTGGAATGAGATGGTTTATGACCAGAAGAATTGGATTGGTCTGAACACAGGAAGTTTTCTGCTTAGGAATTCACAATGGTCGCTTGATCTTCTCGATGCTTGGGCTCCTATGGGTCCGAAAGGGAAGATCCGAGAAGAAGCGGGTAAAGTTTTGACCCGGGAACTTAAAGACCGACCCGTATTTGAAGCTGATGATCAATCAGCAATGGTTTATCTATTGGCGACGGAAAGAGAGAAATGGGGAGGCAAAGTTTATTTAGAAAGTGGTTATTACTTGCACGGTTATTGGGGAATTTTGGTAGACCGGTACGAGGAAATGATTGAGAATCATAAACCGGGTTTTGGTGATCATCGTTGGCCATTGGTTACGCATTTTGTTGGGTGTAAACCGTGTGGGAAATTCGGTGATTATCCGGTCGAACGATGTTTAAGGCAAATGGATAGAGCTTTTAATTTCGGAGATAATCAGATTCTTCAAATGTACGGGTTTACGCATAAGTCTCTTGGTAGTCGGCGCGTGAAACCCACACGCAACCAGACGGATCGACCGCTCGATGTTAAGGATGAGTTTGATCTGCTTCATCCATCGTTTAAAGCGGTTAAGCTCGCTACAACGACAACGACGTGACGGATGATTTTTTTTTTGGCTTTAGGGACATTAAATTGTCTTTTATTCGATTCTATTTGTTTGTAGTTTTCTTAATCAAGTTATACTTAATGATTTTGAGCAGCCCCTCTTAACAATTCCAAATGCCCTACGCGAAATATAAATAACGGCCCCTATCAAAAAGATCATGCGTCCATCATATGTTCAACTCCTATTTTGTAAACTGCACTCCAACCTGTTTAAATTACCTGAAAAAGAACAATAATAAAAAGAGTATCAATTACTTAAAACATGTAGCAATAATCAAATGAAACGTTTTTCTAGCTTTTGTTGATGCAAAATCATTGATAATTGTCTTTAAATCTATACTTTCCAAAACTTCCTTTGATACATAAAATAGCTAGACCATTTAACCTTTCTTGACACATTGATGGTCTTAAATAATTTTTCAGCAATTTCAACTTTGAGAAACTCCTTTCAGCTGATGCTACTCTCAGGGGAATGGTTAGTAAAATCTGATAAGCAATAACAATATATGGATAAACAGCCTACTTCTTTTACAAACTCAAGAACTTTACAAGATGTCATTAGTTCATTAGATAAAGTTGTCTGCAATACTCTTAATTCAGAAAAGAGATCATCTACATCAACATCCGATAAACTATCATATGAGAAAATGTCTTATGAAAATTAACACAATTTTCTCTTAGTTGAATAAATCAAATGACTTCAACTTAAAGAGAATTGAACAAGAATCCAAAAACTCTTTCAAAAGTTTTCATCTGCTCAAATCTATCTCTCAAATAAACAATCGCCATATCCACAATAACATAAAAATAATTAATTTTAAAAGTTTTTCACATGTTTGTATTACCCTCAACATGATCATCATCAAATTGTTTTTTCTTAAATCTATGCCGCTTACTTGGAAATACAGCATCAACATTCATATCATGAGCAATACTTTTAGCTAT
>JAKUCM010007023.1:0-28542 GCA_023374145.1 Lepidium sativum | reverse complement strand
CCCTCGGGGATCGTGCAGTTGGCCAAATAAGGCTTAACTCTATGACCGTTCACAGTGAATCCTTCTCCATTGCTGTTGGCTAAAGTGATTGCTCCATAGGGTAAAACTTGCAGTACTTTGAACGGACCAGACCACTTTGATCGCAATTTTCCGGGAAATAGCTTGAGTCTTGAGTTAAAGAGAAGTACTTGATCACCAACTTCGATTGTTTTCCGCTGGATCTTTTTGTCGTGAGCTGCCTTTGTGCGATCTTTGTATGCTTTTGAGCTATCATATGCTTCAAGTCTGATTTCTTCAAGCTCATGTAGATCCATCTGCCTCTTTTCTTGTGCTGTCTTGATATCGAAATTCAGGAGTTTGGTTGCCCAAATTGATTTGTACTCTAGCTCTACTGGCAAATGGCAGGACTTTCCATAAAGCAGTTGAAAAGGTGTGCGGCCAATAGGTGTTTTAAAAGCAGTCCTATAGGCCCAAAGAGTATCATCTAATTTGGCGGCCCAATCACGTTTTGACAGCCCAACTATCTTCATCAAAATCAATTTAATCTGTCTATTAGAGACTTCAACTTGCCCGCTAGTTTGAGGATGATAAGGAGTTGTCACTTTGTGTTTAACCCCATGTTTCCTAAGCAAATTCTCGAAAACCTTGTTGACAAAGTGGGATCCTCCATCGCTGATCACAACTCTTGGTACACCAAATCTGGGAAATATTATGTGTTTGAAAAGCTTAAGTACCACTTTTGCATTGTTTGTAGGAGCTGCTATAGCTTCTACCCATTTAGAGACGTAATCCACAGCAACCAGAATGTAGTTGTTCCCTAAAGAAGGAGGTTTAAATGGTCCCATGAAATCGATTCCCCAACAGTCAAACACTTCTATTTCCAAAATCGGATTCTGCGGCATCTCATTCCTCTTGCTTATACTACCCATTCTTTGACAGGAATCGCATCTGGATATGAACTCTTGGCAGTCTTTGAAAATTGATGGCCACCATAACCCGGATTGAAGGATTTCCTGTGCTGTTTTGAACGCAGCAAAGTGTCCTCCATAAGATCATGGCAGTGTTCCAATATTCCCTTGACTTCCCCTTCTGATACACATCTTCTGAACAGTCCTATAGATCCTTGCTTGTAAAGATAAGGTTCATCCCAAAAATACTGCCTTACATCCCTGAAGAATTTCTTCCTTTGATGATAATTCAGAGTTTTAGGCAGTTCTCCTCCGACCAAATAGTTAACCAAGTCGGCATACCACGGTAAGCAAGTTCCCACAAATCTTGATCCAACCGAGAAGTACCTTTTCTGATTATTGGTCCGACACTCGAGCAGGTGGTGCTCGAGTGTCATGGTCGAGTGTTTAATGGAAAAACTCAACAGTTGTTCTTCAGGCATAGAATCATTCATTGGAAGGGTTTCTTCAACCTGTATCCTCGATAAGTGATCAGCAACACCGTTTTCAATCCCAGGTTTATTGACTATCTCCATGTCGAATTCTTGCAGCAACAAAATCCACCTAAGTAGTCTAGGCTTAGCATCCTTCTTTTTCATCAAGTATCTTAGAGCTGCATGATCAGTATGCACAATAAATTTTGATCCAACCAGATAGGACCTGAATTTCTCAAAAGTGAACACAACTGCAAGCAATTCCTTCTCTGTGGTGGCGTATTTCACCTGGGCTTCGTCTAGTGTTCTACTAGCATAGTATATCACATTCAGTTTCCTATCCTTCTTCTGTCCCAGAACTGCTCCAACAGCATAGTCACTAGCATCACACATTATCTCAAAAGGGAGATTCCAATCAGGTGCTTGGACTATTGGTGCTGTTATCAAGGCTTCTTTAAGTTCGAGAAAAGCCTTGAGGCATTCCTCGTCAAAGACGAAATCCGCCTCCTTGCAAAGGAGACGAGTCAAAGGCCTAGCAGTCTTTGAAAAATCTTTGATGAATCGCCTGTAGAATCCTGCATGTCCCAAGAAACTCCTAATGTCCTTGACTGTTTTGGGCGGCTGCAGCTGAGCCATCACTTCTATTTTAGCTTTATCGACTTTGATGCCCTTCTCTGAAATCTTATGACCTAGAACGATGCCTTCTCTCACCATGAAGTGGCATTTCTCCCAATTAAGCACGAGATCCGTCTCAACACACTTGGATAAAACTCTGCACAAGTTCGACAAACAAGAGGAGAAGGAAGAACCATAGACAGAAAAATCATCCATGAACACTTCAACCATCTCCTCAATCAGATCCAAAAATATAGAAGTCATGCAACGTTGAAAAGTAGCAGGTGCATTACAAAGACCAAACGGCATTCTCCTATATGCGAATGTACCATAAGGGCAAGTAAAGGTTGTTTTTTCCTGATCATTTGGATGTATAGGGATTTGGAAAAATCAACTATATCCATCAAGGAAACAGTAATATGAGTGATTAACCAACCTTTCTAGCATTTGATCGATGAATGGCAAAGGATAATGATCTTTTCTAGATGCAGAATTCAATTTCCTAAAATCAATGCACATCCTATGTCCTGTAACAATTCTAGTTGGAATCAAATCATCATTCTCATTTCTAATGACAGTGACCCCTCCCTTTTTAGGCACACAATGCATAGGAGATACCCATTTACTATCAGAAATAGGGTAAATTATATAAGCATCTAACAGTTTCAAAATTTCCTTTTTAACAACCTCCTTTAAATTTGGATTCAATCTTCTTTGAGGTTCCCTGCTAGAATAAGATTCATTTTCAAGGTGAATTCTATGTGTGCACAAATCGGGAGAGATTTCCTCTGATGTCAGACAATGAATATCCTAAGGCTTTTCTAAACCGTCTTAATTCAGAAAGCAACATGTCTAACTCATCATCACTCAATGCATTATTTACTATTACTGGATAAGTAGAGTTAGATCCAAGAAATGCGTACCTGAGCCCGGAGGGCAGTGGTTTGAGTTCCACTTTTGGTGATTTGAGCTCCGACTAGTCGTCATCGATCTGACACTCGACCTTGGTGTGGTCGAGTGTTGTGGTCGAGCGTTGATTTCCAGAGGCTAAATTGGGATGCTCGAGCTCTGCTTGCTCGAGTATTGAGGTCGAGTGTAAGGTCTCGAACTGTTTTTCACTTTTCAGTGACTTGCAAGAGTCCAACAAGCCTTTGTAGACCTCAGTTTCTTCGTATATGTATCCATCACAACCGTCTTTTATTAAAGCAGTACCGATGTGATCTTTCTCTATCAATTCCCCAAACAGATCCTTTGAAAGATCATCTATTTCTTGCACCACGAACAGCTGACCCTCAATGGTCGGTTTTCTCATTATGTCGCTCATGCTGAAAGTCATCTTGAAATCTTTCCCAAGGTTGAGTTCGGTTTCTCCTTTTGGCACATTGATCACAGCTCCTGCAGTGGCTAAGAAGGGCCTACCAAACAGCAAGGGGTCCTTTGGTTCTTCTCCCATATCTAGAACAACGAAATCCGTGGGGATTTCTACTCCTCCAACCTGAACTGGTAAGTCTTCTAGAATTCCATGTGGAATCCTTACCGATCTGTCAGCTAGTACCAAGGATATCTTACAAGACTTGTACTTGTCGAACCCTAATCTTTTGGCGACTGTTAGAGGCATTAGGCTGATCGATGCCCCTAAATCACACAAGCAACTCCTGAATGTGAGAGGTCCACGCGAGCATGGGATTGTGAATGTTCCTGGATCATCAAGCTTCTTAGGCACAACTTTTCTTTGTATAATAGCACTGACCTCATGTGTTAGCACAACCATCCCTTCGACTTCTTGTGTTTTGTCTTTGACTGCATCCTTTGAAAACTTTTGATAAGGGGGCATTAGCATAAAGGCATCCAGTATCGGTATTTTTACTTCAACATCCCTCATCTGTTTTTCAAAGAGAGCTTTGTACTTGTCTGCAACATCCTTTTTGAATCTCTGCGGGAAAGGAAGCTGCGGTTTGAAAGGAGGTGGAGCGAACGGTTTTGGGTCTTTCTGTACGTCAGTTGTGTTTTTGGGCTGCGTTTCTGACACTCGAGCAGGTGGTGCTCGAGCGTCTTGGTCGAGTGTCATAGATTTCGGCTTTTCCGTGCTGATTTTTGTCTGTTCTTCGGCCAAATCATCCTCCCTTCCTGAAGGACACTGTCCTCAGTGTTCTCTGTTGATTCAGCACATATCAGCAATTCACGGCCACTACGGAGTGTAATGGCGTTGGCGTGATATTCCTTAGGGTTTTGAACAGCTTTTCCAGGTAGCTGTCCGGTTTGTTTAACAGTTGATGAAGATCCTTGTTGATTCTCCACATATTTGAGACGGGCATTAAGAGTTTCAAATTTGCAGTTGAGGTCATTATGTGAAGCATCGATCTTAGTGTGTACCTCAGCAAACTTTCTTGTTAATTCGGAAGCGGTGGCTGTCTGTCCCTTTAGTATATGCTGCAAGAATACCATCACTTCAGGAGTTTGTTGTTGTGGTTGTTCGTATCCAGGTGGTGGTTGGTGGTGTGTTTGCTGGTACTGTTGTTTGGGTATAAATGGTTTGGGTATAAATGGTTTGGGTTGTGGTTGCGGGTGCGGTTTGGGTGGGTACACCTGGTCATTTGGATTTGCTACATTTGTGTTTCTGTAGGAGAGGTTAGGGTTGGGTTTGTAGCTGTTGAATTGTCTGTAGTTGTTGCTTTGATTCTGTACGAAATTGACCTCTTCAACTTCATCATCGTCTTCTTCAACCCGTTCTGATTCACCTACATGGTGTACTTGTTTATGGTGAGCTGAGAGTAGCTTGTCCAGTTTGTCTTGTATGGCTTTGAGCTCCTTTCGACTAACCAAATCTGAATCTGTTGCGCCTCTAGGAGTTCGATCATAGTCTTCACTGTATTGGCCATCTGCTTGAGCTAAATTCTCCACTAATTCTCATCCATCATCGACATCCTTATTCAGAAAATTCCCATTGCTGGCTGTATCTAGCAACATACGTATCTTGGGAATGACGCCTCTATAGAGAGTACTGAGAAGAGACTCAGTAGTGAAACCATGATGAGGACATTGTGTTTGGTACATCTTGAATCGTTCCAAAGCCTCTGAGAATGTCTCAGAATGGTTTTGCTTGAAACCAGAGATAGAGTTGCGAAGTTTCGCAGTTCTGGAGTTGGAAAAGAATTTGCCTAGAAACGCTTGTTTGAAGGCATCCCAAGATGTAATAAACCCTTGTGCCAAGTGTTTTTCCCATAGATGTGTTTTATCTCCAAGAGAGAAGGGAAACAATCGCAATTTCAGAGCATCCTCACTAACCCCATTTATTTTTGTCAAACTGGTTAGTCTTTCAAATTCATCAAGATGATCTAGTGGGTCCTCAGAAGGTAAACCATGAAATTTACTGTTCTGGACCATGGAGATCATACCACTCTTAATCTCAAAGTTATTGTTGGCGATGGCTGGTGGGACAATTCCATGGCGTTGAGTGTGGATACTGGGAGCATCACCGGCACCAATGTGTCTAACTCTCCTAGGACGAGTTCCTATTTCAGTAGCTTGTACTTGTTCTTCCATGTTCACCTGATCCGTGTATTCTTCGTTCAATCTGTTCCGTTGTTCTCGCAAGTATTCAAGAGGCAAACGGTCTATTCTGTCAGAGTATGGGATGAGGTCTTCACTACCACAGGATCTGGTATTCATGCAAGTGATTTGTGTTGTCGGAAATAACACTCGAGCAGGTGGTGCTCAAGTGTAGTGATCGAGTGTTTCTGGGGTCTGCTCGAGCTCTCTGGAAACAGAAGAAAGATCAACGAGTTCGGGCTGAGTTGGTCGAGCTTGTTGATCGAGTGTACCTAAAAGCAAACAGGAACCAGAAACGAAATTAGAATAGTAAAGTAAAACTTAGTCTCAGGAAAGTGATTTTCCTAATTGTAGCTAACTAGTTCCCAGTTGGCAACGGCGCCAATTTGATAAAGATGTTTTTACGGTGTTTTCTCAAATACCAAACTGTCTATCTAATCAATTACAGTACAGTATGGTGTCAATCCACTGGGAGAGTAACTAGCAATCAAGATGTAATCTACTTATCCTAATCTAAGCCAGATTCGATTTAGTGAGTGGTGATCTATTTTAGGTGACAACGAAATCCTAAAACAGAATGCTAACAACGAAACATGAAATTAGAATGTAAAAACAGAGCATTAAAAATAAAGCGATAGTGGAACATAATGAAGTGCAACACAGAATCTCAACCTAAAAGCAGAGTATTAAAATCACGAAAATTCAATAGAGGAAAAAGGGGTTGTCGAGGTTTAGGATCAATGATTAGGGTATTCCTAGGGGTTCCAGACTTATTTATCAACCTATTTAGATGACCTCTAAGCAAGGAATCACAAAGTAATCACATTCGCTCTCGCGCAATGGGACCTCTCCTAAAAGACAACCTGACTTGACTCTCGCCCAACGATTGGAAATTCAAGAGGCTTTAAGTATGGACCTTACAAAGCCTAATCACACCCTAGACAATCAATCTCTTGAGCTAGGAAGATGTTATCTTAACTTAAGCATGTTCAAGTGATTCCCTAAACGCCTCTCGGGGGGGATTCACCAAGAGATCGAATTTCAATTGATTAGAAAGAAACTGCATTAAGAACACTTAAATTAAAGAGATCTAAGACCTTAATTAAACATAAATAAGTCTGGAAATTCCTAAGTTTTCCCCTAATCTCACCCTTTCCTCAAGAACCGTACACTAACTTACTCAGAATTCATGAAGTAAAACATAGACTTAAAATCGAAAATCAATTGCATGAAACTTAAGACTAAAATTGTAAATTGCTAAAAGAGAGAACTCGAAATTTTTTTGCTAGAAAAGATTGTATATTAAAACTTGAAATTCTAGTACAATTTATAGATCAAAAGATCTTAAAGAAAAAGGAAAAATACTTAAAGAGAAAAAGGGAAAATTCCCTAGAAAGAAAAATGGGAAATTCTTTTAAGAAGTAAAAAGGAAATTTCCTTAAGAAAGAAAATAGAAAAAGCCTAAAATAGTTGTTGGGCTTGCACAAATAGGTCTTGATGGGCCTTTTTTGCAGAGAAGCCCAAGAAGTCAATCTTCATCCAAAGTCGTAGTTCTGGTCCGCAAATCCACTTGACCAAGTGATGGTCGAGTGTCATGCTCGAGTGTCAGAAAATCGAGTGCCAAATCCTCTAGTTCATATCCTGAACTTCAACCTTAGGCCAGACGATTCCTCATTGATCTTCTTATAGTCTTAAATACTCCATGATAAGCTCTAAAAAGTGCCTAAAAATCCCTTTTATGCAATGTATGCAATGTCTAACACTAAGAATGCAAATTATGCTTAAAAGGACCTAAAACAATAATAATAATGCAAGTATGAATACAAAACATGCTAAATAATGGCCCTAAAATGTGGTAAAATGCAGACACATCACATGACATTCTATGTACTTCAAGCAGTACATGCCACAATCTCCACTTTGTGTGTTTTGGGACATGGACCATTTTACACTCATGTATGAATGACTTTGTTGAAAATTTACACCTTTCTGCAGCATATGTCAATTTATGAAATAGAAGAATCACTCAATCAGTATGGAATTGTAATACAACACAGAAGTAAAACAAAAAAATACTAACATTCTTACTTGTTTCATCATGTTTTCCTTGACATACTTACAATTTTTATACCTTGTGTATGCTGCCAAATGTGGAGATGGGTTACTAGGATCGAACTCTGTATAAGTGGATGCAAAATCTGGAAGCACATGATAGATCTACACTTGAAAATTTGAAAAATCCTTCAATGTAATAGCCAGTTGATTTAAGTACTTTTGTTTAATATCTATGCTTCTAGTCAAAGAAATTATGACAAAAGTAACTTGAAATCTAAATTTAAATGCAAAAACAAGCCCAAATTGAAATTGATTCCAAAATTAACTCATAGTGGTAGTAAATTATAAATTAGCCCTTCATAACCAAACAAAATATGTGGAAACGCAATTACATTAATACTCTTCTTCATGTTGCAGAATTTACGTGAAGTCTATTTTCACTTGCAATGTAGAAAGAACTGAGATTTGGTGTCTCATTTGTGTGAATACAATCAGATTCTCACTTACTAAGTTCAAGTATCTCATCGGGCTGAACTGTGATTACATTGAGGATTTATAATAGCCCGCCACTAAAGTTACAACGTGAATGCAAGAAGTTTGGAAGTTTCTGGAGTGGCAGAGATAGATGATCAAGTTATGAAGATTTGCTAGGTGTGGCCGCTATGTGTGAATGATGGACCCGTGAATATCAGAGAAGGTTAGACTATCTTTCAATATATGCTACTTTTATTGAAGGAACTAAGCCTACACAAGCCACACATCTTATTATGGCGGCTAGATTGGTCATGGATATTGCTGCTTTCGAGAAGTATCCTTAGGGAAGAATTGCACACAAGAAGTTGATGGATTATGTTAAATCTAACTCTACCAAGCACACTTCAACTCTACTAGCCTGAAAATCTAACTCTACCAAGCACACTTCAACTCTACTAGCCTGGATATCTAACTCTACCAAGCACACTTCAACTCTACTAGCCTGGAAATCTAACTCTACCAAACACACTTCAACTCTACTAGCCTGGAAATCTAACTCTACCAAACACACTTCAACTCTTACATGATAGATTTTATTAATGACATTTTCGTAATAATTTGTTTTCCTCATTACAAAAGGGCAAAATGGTATATAATAAATTAAAAAAAACTATTCTAGTAATTTACAAAATTTGCTCTATTTCAATAATTAACACTTAATTTCGCTCTAATCTAGCAAATCACCCTACTTTTAAAGTACTTAGTTTCAAACATGGTGCGCTAATACTTAAAATAATATAAATTTACAGAGATAAATAATAAAGATTTCAAATATATAATAATTATTTTTAGAGGCAATTGTAAAAATATATTTGAGGAAATTTTCAACATTGTCCCTTACTTTTTGGATATTTTCAGAAAATGTCATTCATTATCGACAAATGGCCAAAATACCCTTGAATTATTATTAATCTAGAAAAGTTAATTTTTCTTACAAATACTTTTCTCCACCACAAACATTTTTCCACCAAATATTATTTTTCATCTCAAAATTTGGTTCTTACATTTATAAATTTTTATAAGATCTCTTATAAAACATTATAGATAATATATTTATAATTTATTTTATCAAACCTTAAAAATATATAATTTATAAACTGTTTTATAAAACCATATAAAAAATATTTTAAAAGTTCAATTTCAAAAATAGTTTATTAAAATCTTATCATTTTATGTTATACACATTATTTTAAATATTTTAATTTTATAATATTTTATATAGTTTTATAAACAATCTTATAATTCTATATTACATTTATGTCTTTAAATAATTTTTTAAAGATTTTACAAGATAATTTATAAATAAAATATTTATTGAAAATTTATAAAATGTTTTATAAAATCTTATAAAAAATTTTGAGACAAAAAAATTAGAAAAACAAATTCATAAATAACATTTGATGACATTTTCGTCATTTTTCATTATTCTAAGAGTATACAACAAAAGAGTATGACTCAAAAATTTCTATAATTTTAATAAATTTTTTTTACAATAATATCTCTTATATCATTATTTTCATGTTTTTGAATAGAAATAAGAAAATATGTAATTAAAAATGATTAACAAGCTATCTCTTATATATGTAGAGTTAGATTTCCAGGCTAGTAGAGTTGAAGTGTGCTTGTTAGAGTTAGATTTCCAAGCTAGTAGAGTTGAAGTGTGCTTGGTAGAGTTAGATTTACAGGCTAGTAGAGTTGAAGTGTGCTTGCTAGAGTTAGATTTTCAGGCTAGTAGAGTTGAAGTGTGTTTGGTAGAGTTAGATTTCCAGGCTAGTAGAGTTGAAGTGTGCTTTGTAGAGTTAGATTTCCATCGGGTCATTTTCGAGACAGTGTTTGAACATTCAAACGTGTTCTGATCTGAGTGAAATTTTGCGGAGAGCTTCTTGACCCAGTTATCTTTAGATCCAACGGTGAGATTATGGTTTCAACGCTAGTTTCTAAGATATTTTGATTTTGCTGCTACACGTTTGGTTGAACTCTACTACACATTGGACGAACTCTACCATAGTAATGGTAGAGTTTGGATGAACTCTACCACACGTTGGATGAACTCTACCAAGCTATGGATGAACTCTACCAAGCTATGGGTGAACTCTATCACACTAAACTGAACTTTACTACACTAAAACGAACTCTACTACACGTAAGTGAATTCTAGTGTAAAATTTTCCGTCGGATTATTTTCGACATAGTGTTTGAACCTTCAAACGTGTTCCAATCTGATTGAAATTTTGGGGAAAGCTTCGTCACCCAGTGATCTTTAGATCCAACAGTGGGATTATGGTTTCAAAGGCTAGTTTCTGAGATATTTTGTTTTTTTCATGGCTGTTCGCTGATCTTGGTTGACCTTGGTGGAGTTAGAAATTCTAGTGTATTATGTTATGTCAGGTCATTTTCGAGATAGAGTTTGAACATTCAAAAGTGTTCCGATCTGATTGAAATTTTGCGAGGAGCTTTGTGACCCAGTGATCTTTAGATCCAACGGTGGGATTATGGTTTTAACGGCTAGTTTCTGAGATATTTTTATTTTGCTGCTACACGTTGGTTGAACTCTACTACACATTGGACGAACTCTACCATAGTAATAGTAGAGTTTGGATGAACTCTACCACACGTTGGATGAAATCTACCAAGCTATGGATGAACTCTGCCAAGCTATGGGTAAACTCTATCACACTAAACTGAACTCTACTACACTAAAACGAACTCTACTACACGTAAGTGAATTCTAGTGTAAAATTTTCCGTCGGGTTATTTTCGAGACAGTGTTTGAACCTTCAAACATGTTCTGATCTGAGTGAAATTTTATGGAAAGCTTTGTGACCCAGTGATCTTTAGATCCAACGGTGGGATTATGGTTTCAACGGCTAGTTTCTTAGATATTTTGTTTTTTCATGGCTGTTCGCTGATATTGGTTGACCTTGGTGGAGTTAGAAATTCTAGTGTATTATGTTCCGTCGGGGTCATTTTCGAGATATGGTTTGAACCTTCAAACGTGTTCCGATCTGAGTGAAATTTTGCGGAGAGCTTCGTGACCCAGTGGTCTTTAGATCCAACGGTGGGATTATGGTTTCAACGGCTGGTTTCTGAGATATTTTGGATGTTTTCATGGCTGGTCTCAAACTCATTTATACGAAATCGAAAAACCCATAAAAGGAAAGAAGAAGAGGAAAAAGACGGCGAGGACTGCGACAAGAAAAAGAAGAAGAAGAGGAAGTAGACGAGAAATAAAAAGAAAGAGAAGAAAAATGAGAAAATGAGAAGAAGGAAAGAAGAAGAAGAATATTTTTTTTTAATTAAAAATGTGTAATTGTAATTACACCATTTGTTTCATTTTTTTTCCAACAAAAATTATTTCTGTAGTTAGAGCATAATTTTACTCTATTTGAGCAATTATTTCTTAAAAAATATCCACAAAGGGCATGGTAAAGTCTCCAAATCGGATACCTTTTATCAACCAAAAAAAGTCTCGAAAAAGCATCTGCATAAGACTTGGTGAAGTCTTTTCTTTATTATATTTTTTCAAAAGAAAGAGACTTACCACGAAATTACATAGCAAAAAACAAAGCAAATACTATAATTAGAACATCCATACCTTCTATTTTAAAATTTCCAAAATCGCCACTTCTTTCTGCAACGCTCTACTCATAACTCATAGCGCAAAACATGGAAGATTGTCGGATCGAGACAAGTGAGTTACTTGCATCGTTAATGATGTCCACTCAAATATTCTCCGATTCCTGGGGTTCATGTAAGGCCGCAAATCGTGCCGGAAGTATGAAGATCCAGTATATCGATCCAATCATGTACGTCGCTTTACCAGCGACACCGCTGAGTCAACTGGGAAATCTTGTGGGCCCTGAAAGCCGCTGGAGATGGGCTTTTTCCAGCCTTAGCCCTCAGAAGAACCTCCGCCTATGGTCCACGAAGCCATACTCAAATTCTTCCTTCAATCACAGGTTTGTTTTCTCTTCTTTAAAAACTTTGATATGTTATAAATAGGCAATAATTGCCTATATTGTAGGCATAATAATTATGTAAAAAATATCTTACATTCACAGCCTTATATATATGAGTTCATTATGTAAGAGTAAATGACAACCAATAGAAAAATAGCAAACTACATTATTCTCTTCATGTGTCCCTCATTCTTCTTTTAATATAATATATAATATATGTTTTATAACACGTTATCAGCACAAGGTGCTCCTCCCGTAACACGAAAGGTAAAATTTATTTTTTTATCAAATCGATTTTTATACTTTGTTATAATAAGTAAATTTGACCTCATACATATATGTTATACATTTTAATTTAATTAATATATTGTTATAATAGCCAAAAAAATATAGGTGATTTTCTCCCCATAAATATATTTTTGTTCAGGATAATAATTGTTGTTTTTCCTGTATTGATCATTATGGAAGGCTAAGCCTCCACGGGTCATGATCATACGCTAGGTTATGCCTCCTCAGATCTATGTCTTTGAATATCCAAAAGACATTTACAAATTTTTCTAATAAATAGTAAAATGTCTCGAAAAAATTTACAAAGCGTTCTTAAAAAACGGTAATACAAAACAAATAAATAATAAATTTGCCACAAGACAAAAAAAAGACATTTTAAATTATTATTATTTGAATGTCTAATATGTGTTTATCTCTTTATATAATTTGATTAATTCATGATAATTTTATTATTAGTAAATATTAATTTTGATAAATTTATTGTAATTATATTTTCTAAAGGTTATGAAAGAAAAATAATAATACAACATATATATACCCAACGACTCTAAACACTATTTTCAACAGACACATACAAATTTTTCATCTATAAATACACTCATTCTCCTCTCATCTCTTCACTCAAAAATTTTCTTTCCCATCATAAAAATGTTTATTTGGATTAATTGTTTTTTTGGTTACAATTATTTTTTCAATTTACAGGTTTTTCGTTTTTGAGCACACCTCCCAATGAATTTTTGGATAACTGTTTGTCTAACTATTTGTGCTTCATATATCGTTGTAGTCGCTTGTTTGCTTCATTTTTTGTATTTGATAATATGTTATTTTATATTATGTTTTAATAATATTGTATCGAATATTTAATAATTTTTATTAATTATTATGCAATAATTATGTCAAATTTGGCTAAACGTGAAATCACCGTCCTTGATAGATCGGGAAACAATTATATGAGACAGACAGTTGCAACAAAAATACATCTTAGAGGAAGAAAACTCCTCGATACCATCGATAAGTCGAAAACGACTTCAGAGGAGCAAAAGGCTAATGCTCTGATATTTTTTGTCCACCATATCCACAATGGTTCAAAAGATGAATATATTACAAAAAAAGATCCTGCAGATCAATCACTCAAAGATATGTTTGATCACCAGAAATAAGTGATCTTACCGAAAGCTAAACATGAGTGGTTAAACCTCTGGTTTCAGGATTACAAAATTGTAAGTGAATATAATTCCGCTATGTTCGGAATTACTTGCAGGATAATGTTATGTGGAAAGAGAATAAGTGACTATGATATGATCGAAAAAAACTCTTCACATATTTCATCCTGGAAATGTAGTCCTACAACAACAATACTGGGCTAAGGGATACACGACGTATCCATAATTAATGCAAGTTCTCCTTGTAGCAGAACAAAATAATGAACTTGTAATGTTAAACCATCAATCTCAACCTACTGGATCAGCATCATTCCCATAATCGAATGTTACATCATCAAATTACAATAATTACGGACGTGGACGCGGCCGTGGAAATAATTGTGCTCGTGGAAAAGGAGGATATAGACGTGGACAAAAAAGAAAGTATTGTCCTAATGATCTCAAAAATGAAATAAATAATAAAATGTCAAAAGGAAAGGAAGTTAGAAAAAGGCAACATGAGGAAATTTGCTATATGTGTTGCATGAAAGGGCATTGGGTCGCGTACTTGTCGTATGCCAAAGTATTTTGCCAATCTACACCAAGATTCACAAAAGAAAAAAGGGAAAACAAAAGGAAACAAACTTTATTTATGGCAATGTTGGACATTCTTTTGATAATAAAGCAGGAGCTTCCTTTGATCGTGATGTCGAGCTGCCATTTAATGGTATAAATAATGATACATATCTCGATGTGGCTGATTTCGCTGTTGATTCTATAGATATCAACGACAGCCAAAGAGACTAAAATCTTTCTGAAGAAGAAATATGACATAATAATTATGGTTGCATAATTTTGTTTCTATCTTTGTATTTGTAAAATAGTTTGTGTTGTAATATAAAGTTTGTTTTTATATTAAAGTGTATTTTTCTTAATATTTTCATATATGAAAATGTTGAAATGTGAAAACAAGAATGGAGATATTTATCTGGCAAACTAGTAGTACAACACACACAATTCTTAAAGATTAAAAATATTTCTCTTCCCTTCGAATGAACAATTCCACTGGAAGCGTGAATACTATATCTGGTAACGCAAAAATTAGTATAGGCTCCAAAAGAGCTTGTTTTCAATGCTAAGGGGAACAAGCTTTGAGATAGAAAATGCATTATATTCCCGCAAATGATATAGATATTTGTTAAGTTTCAAAGATATCCGCAGAAATGGATATCACACTGAGACCATGAATAAAGTTGGTATTGAATATCTTTGCATTACATCAATTAATTCAGAAAAGAAATGTATATTGGAAAAACTGCCAGCTTTATCCTCCGGAATGTATTTCACAAAGATAAATATGGTTGAATCATATGTTACAGTAAACCTAAAGTTTATGTGTACATTCTATGAACGTTTAGGGCACCCTGGCTAAGTCATGATGTGAAGGATTTTTGAAAAATACAGATGGCCATTCGCTAAAAAACCAGAAGATTTTTTAAGCAAAAGAGTTTCTTTGTAATGCTTGTTCTTTTGGAAAACTAATAACTCGGCCATCACCAGCCAAAGTTGGGAATGAATCTCCGGTATTTCTATAAAGAATGCATGGTGATATATGTGGACCTATCCATGCACAATGCGAGCCATTTAGATATTTTATGGTATTAATGAACGCATCTAGTAGATGGTCAAATGTGTGTCTATTGAGCACACAAAATATGACTTTCAAAAAATTCATTGCCCAAATAATCAGGTTGAGGGCCCAATTTCCTGAATATACAATAAAGAAGGTAAGACTTGATAAACCTGGTGAATTTACCTCACAAGTTTTCAATGACTATTGTATGCCACTGGTAATAGAAGTTGAACATCCAGTTCCGCATGTTCACACACAAAATAGCATGGCTGAGTCTTTGATCAGATGGTTACAAATTATTGCTAAACCGTTAATGATGAGAACAAGACTCCCAATTTCAATATGGGGTCATGCAATTTTGCATGCTGCGGCACTAATTCAAATAAGATCGAGTGCATATCATAAATACTCCCCATTAGAATTAACATCTGGCCACAAGCCAGATATATCCCATCTCTGTGTTTTTGGATGTGCGGTTTATGTCACTATAGTACCGCCGCAAAGGACAAAAATGGGACCACAAAGGAGATTAGAGATATATATTGGGTATACATCACCAAGTATAGTTTGGAACCAAAAACTTGTGATATGTTTACAGTATGTTTTGCCGATTATCATTTTAATGAAGATAAATTTCCAGCGTTAGGAGGAAGAACAAAAGATGCCTTAAGAGAAATTACATGGTACACACCGTCGTTGTGTCACCTTGATCCTACAACGAAACAACGTGAACTGGAAGTTCAGAAAATAGTGCATTTACAAAATATGTCAAATCTGATACCAGACCCATTCACCAATACAAAAAGGGTGACAAAATCATATATACCCGCTATGAATGTTCCATCAAGATTTATGGTTCCGAAAGAACAAAATGATGTAAACATAGCAAATGAACCTAAGGTTCAGTTGAAAAAGGGGAGACCAATGAGATCAAGAGATAAGAATCCCCGAAAGAAAAGGAATTTGGGAGAAATACATAATAATGGTCCAGAATAACCAAACCATAAAGAGAAAAGTCTTGAAGACGAAGATAAAGAAACACATGAGATCTCCATCAACTATACCCAAAATATATATATCTGGATTATAAATGAAATAGAAGATGATGATGGAATTTTCTCATTCTCTGTATCAAAAGAAAATGATAATGAAAGTGATGATCCAGATCCAAAGTCCATATTAGAATGCCAGAAAAAACCTGAATTGGAGAAATGGAAAATGGTTATGACAACTGAATTGAATTCCCTTAATAAGAGAAAAGTTTTTGGATTTATTGTCATAACGCCTGAACATGTATAACCTGTTGGTTATAAGTAGGTATTTGTTCGAAAAAGAAATGAGAAAAATGAGGTAACAAGGCATAAAGCACGACTTGTTGTACAAGGTTTTTCTCAAAGAATAGGAATTGATTATGAAGAAATATATTCTCCGGTAATGGATGCAATTACCTTCAGATTTTTGATGACCCTAGCGGCATCTAAAAATCTAGAAATGCATCTAATGGACGTTGTGGACATCATATCTATATGGATCACTTGATGATGATATATATAAATTCCAGAAGGAGTAAAAATGCCTGAAACATTGAGCTCAAAATTTAAGGAAATATGTTCAGTCAGATTACAACCATCGCTTTACGGATTAAAACAATTCAGACGCATGTGATATAATAAGTGAATATTTGTTGAGTAAAGGGTATACTAAAAATGTGGTATACCTTTGCGTATTTATCAAGAAATATATATATGGGTTTGTGATCATTGTTGTATATGTTGATGACTTGAACATAATTGGGACTCAAAAGGACATCAATGAGACAAGAACTCATATGAAGAAATAGTTTGAAATGAAAGATCTCGGACAGACAAAATTTTGTCTTGGACTCCAGATCGAGCATCTTTAGAATGGAATTTTTGTACATCAATCAAATTATACAAAAAGGATCTTAAAGCGCTTTTATATGGATAGAACGACTCCTTTGAGTACTCCAATGATCAATAGATAATTGAATATCGATAAAGATCAATTCCGACCTTGTGAAGATAATGAAGTGGTATTATGTCTCGAAGTACCTTATATGAGCTCAATTGGTGGACTCATGTATTTGAAAATTGCACTACACTAGATATAGCATTTGCTACAAATCTGCTTGCTATATACAGTTCATCTCCCACGCACTGACATTGAAATGGAATAAAACATATATTTCGTTATCTTCAGGGAACAACTGACTTGGGATTATTTTATAATAAAAATCTGAGTATCGATCGAGTTGATTTTGCAGATGCAAGCTATTAATCAGACCCACATAAGGCCAAATCACAAACCGGATATGGTTTCACAATAGGAGACACTACAATTTTCTTGGCATTCCCAAAAGCAGAGTCTATTTGCTAATTCCTCAAATCATGCTGAAACAATTGCACTCCACGAAGCATGTAGAGAATGTGTATGGCACAGATCCATGACACAATACATACAAGAAACAAGCGTAATGGTCATAAATAAAGGGCCAACAAAATTGTTTGAATATAATGCCGCTTGTGTCGCTCAAATCAAAGAAGGTTATATTAAGAGCAACTGAACGAAGCATGTAGAGAATGTGTGTGGCACAGATCCATGACACAATACATACAAGAAACAAGCGTAATGGTCATAAATAAAGGGCCAACAAATAAATTCAAATCAAAGTATACAAATAGAGACAGTCCTTGTTCCTCAATTCAAGTCATATCGTTACGGATACCTTAAATACCATTTTTACTCTTTAGACTATCCCTCTATATGTTATACACATTACACAAGTTGATATGAATATTTACTTATTAGAGTAATGTTTTTTGTCAACTGGTAAAATATTTATCTGTAATCTTCTTTTATGTTTTTTGATAAGAGGTTTTCTCATCTGTAATATTTTCTTCTAAAATTTTCGCGTAATTCTCCATAACATTGTCAGGGAGATTGAGAAATTTGAATTTTAAATCATATTTTATTGATCTAGTGATATTTTTGAGAAAATACTATTGTTAAATGGTTAATAGTGTTTACTACCAGAGTTTTGAGTACAAGTTGTATAATAGGATTTGAGTTATAATTTAGATTTTTTTGTGAATACCGAACAAAAATTTAATGTGACTATATATGTATGTTGCAAAAGTAAAATAGAGAAATAGTAATCGTGCACGCTCCATTAACTGAGCCATACAAATAGCTTAATGTACACCCAAGAACCCAACTCTCCGAAGAGGCCATAGGCTTCTTAGTTCGCTTCGAAACAATCTCCAAGACGATCTATTAAATTACCTATTTCATTAATATCTCATGATATAAAAAGACAAATACTTGTATTTAATTATATATCAAAGATTCTAAAACCCTTAATCTTGTCTCCTCCAAGAAGCAACAGTGAGTGCACACTTACGAGGCATTTGCTCCCCAACACTTCCTCCACTCTCTAGCCTCCACGTAGCAAACTCTCTCGCACATGCACAAACTCAAACACAACATTCATGCATGCGTATATAATACATTCTTATTCCAAGAGAGTACAGAAGAAAGAGATATGGAGAGATCAGAGGCCTTAACGTCATCGTTTATATGGAGGCCAAACGCAAACGCAGAGATAACGCCAAGTTGTCCACGATGTGGATCCTCCAATACCAAGTTCTGTTACTACAACAACTATAGTCTCACTCAGCCTCGTTACTTCTGCAAAGGTTGTCGTAGATATTGGACTAAAGGTGGGTCTCTCCGGAATGTTCCTGTTGGTGGTGGCTGCCGCAAATCTCGGCGGCCTAAATCTTCTTCTAGTAATACCAGTAAAGCCGGTTTAGCCACTAATTCTGGTAGCTCCAATGGTGGTTCGGCAAGCATTGATCTTGCTCTTGTTTATGCAAATTTCTTGAATCCAAAGTCACAAGAAAATTGTGATTTAGCAGCCACCACAGATTTTCTTGTCGATAATCCTACCGGCGTTTCGATGGAACCCTCATGGAGTATGGACATCAATAATGGTCTTCATCAAGTGGAACACATTGTGGAGGAATGTGGTTATAATGGGTTGCCTCCATTTCCTGGTGAAGAGCTTCTCTCTTTAGACACTAATGGTGTTTGGTCTGATGCTTTGTTGATTGGTCAAAACCATGTAGACGTTTGTGTGACTCCGGTTCAGGCTGTGGAGGAACCGGTGGCTCACTTCGCTGACGAATCCAACGACTCCACCAACCTCTTGTTTGGAAGCTGGAGCCCTTTTGATTTCTCAGCGAATGGATGATGATCCTTATATATAATATTTGCATACAAATTTAAGAGTCTGTATAGTTGTACTTATTATACATATGATATACACAATCATATAAAATCTTATGGATCATTTCATGTAATTAAGACAATCGATAGTTTAACTACAAAATTAAGGGCCTTTTTTCGTGGGTGTATTCAATTTATGAGATGATTTAATTAATTAGTCGTTTTCATGATTTGCAAGAACCCCACGTGGGAAGTCTTTGTCTTTGGATTCGATAGAGATTTGCTTGTTACGAACTTGGACTTGTAATTCACAGAAAGTGAGACGCACGTGTGAGCCATGTTATAATTTTTGGCCGGCCATTGTGTGTGTGGATCCTACTCCAAAAGGGAGTGTCAGAGATAGAGCATATTTGTTCTTATTGTTCGTTTTACTCTTTCAAACACAATACACAACTAATATTTGCAAATGGGAATATATTAAATATTGCATGGTTATAGTATATGTGTATATCAAACATATTTTAAATTGATTGTGAAAAAGTTAACAAAAACAAGGTTTATCAAAAAAAAAAAAAGAGTTAACAACAAGATAATCTCGTTTTTAACCAAGCTAACTTGGTTTAAAGGTTAAGAATTCACATAAATTGTTTTTTTTTTCTACTTGTAGACATCTTCAATAACAAAAAGAATATATTCCCATATCTTTATGGATTCTAAATGTTAGTTTGGTTTTCGATATAGGATTCTTTAGTTGTAATTTTGTTGTTGTTGGCATAATCTTTTGTGCTTTGTAATTTATAACTTTTGTTTTGTCTTATTAAGATTATCACAATTTAGGGGTGTTATTAGATCTATATTTTAGAAAACTTTTAGTAACTTAAAAGTAATGAAAATTTTGAAAGTTTTCTATATTTTAGAACTTTTTTAATGACTTTTGCCTCAAAACTTTTAAACTTTTTTGCGGAGTATTGAATACTTTTATTAATAATTACATTTATCAATTTCACATATAAAATTATTCAAAATATTAAATATATTTTATAATGTGTTTTTTTTTATAAATTGTATTTAACAAAAATAATAAATTGTACCAATATTTGTTTCAAATTATTTTATTCTTGTTTTTTTTTTGTTTTTCCGAGATGAACTATTCTTGATTTTTCTATTTTTAAGAATTTTTTATATATATATTTTTAGTTATAATGAATGATTTTCAATTTTTTAATCAAAATACAATACTTGAAAATTGTATTTTGTAAACGAATATGTATGAAAACAACAAACTAATAACACAATATTTTAATTTAATGGCTTTAGGAGACTTTTTCATGACAAACCAATAACACAACTTTTATAGACTTTATGAAATCATGAATCCAATAACTCTAGACTCCTAAGGATTTTAATTTTTTTTTTACAAATATATAAATTAATAACACCAAACTTTAATAGTTTTGAAAAATCAACACTACAATTTTCATAACTTTAAAATCTCTATAACTCTACCTAAATATATAAACTAAAAACATCCCCTTATTTTCTTTTGGACAAGGACTTATACAACTTAATTTGGCCAGTTTAACTCCTAATTTATTACACATTAATTCATCTAACATGTGAAACCTAATTCTATATTTTTGAAAAATTTCTTAGATTATGAGTAGAGAATATCAAATTTTAGATAATAGACTAGACTTATCTTTCTTTCCAATATGAGATTTTCTTATAGGTCTCCTCGAGATATGGGTGGATGTTAATCTAATTCCCACAATGTAGGAAATGTCACAACTAGACCGTATACATTTGTTTGGCATACCATATAACTAGACATGTTGGTATCGGCGTGGTTAACAATAATCGTAAACTAAAATTCCATTTATTTTCACTGTGAGTTATTCTTACATAATTTGCGACTCTTATAAGCAAGACTAGCCAAAAGGAAATGACTTCTCAAGAATAAAAAAAAATCCTTAACATATATGGAGATATGGAAATAACTAACTTTTCTATTCTTGAAGATTCTCTTTGTATCAATCTCTTGGGTTTTAGGTTAACTCTATTGTCTATATATATGTAACACTGTACATCAATACAAACAACCTTTTTCCCCACATTCTTTCATGTTATCAGAGCAGCCAATAACTAAACCTAAATTTTTTGCCGTTGTTTTTCTAAACTTCTTCTTCCTCTGTTTTATCGCTAAAAAAAGCTCTAGTACTCTAAAAATGGTGCTTCCTACTCTTACGCCTCCCTCTCCTTATAGTCTATATCTATCTGACAATCTTGGATCTCTCATAACCCCTTGTTCTTCTTCGCGGTGAAAATTACATGGAATGTGCTACAAAGCTCTCCAATTCTTTACAAGCTATACAAACGATATGCTTCATCAACAACACAATTTTCAAGCCAATGATAGAACCTGATCTCTCTCTATGGACAGCCGCTACATCTATGACTGTTGGTTGGATTTGTACGTCTATAGATCCAACAATACGGTCAACTATGTCTCACATCCCTGACTCTTACAAGTTATGTGAGTCTATCAAACAACACTTCTCTGTACAAAGTGGTGTTCGTCATCAGGTTGTCGAGAATAATATATGTGGATGAATATTTTGGTCGATTAACCAATTTGTGGGACAAACTACAAAATCTAAAGATTACTCGCTCATGTACCTGTGAAGCCGCAGTTGATCTCGAGAAAGAACGAGAGGTAAGAAAGATTCACAAGTTCTTGTTTGGTCTTGATGACTCTTGATTCTCTTTTATTCGATCACATATTATAAAACAAAGAGCCACTTCGAGACCTTAACTCCATTGATTCTTGTGTCATACACGATAAGCAACACCTTAACAATGTTATCTCACAAGATCTTGTAACAGACGCCATTGGCTTCTCTGTGACCACCGAGAACAAGCCTCTAGCTGCTACTATCATGACAAGTTCATGTAACCGTGAAACACCTCGTTATTGCACTCATTGTAATCACAAAAATTATGATATCAATCAGTGTTTTCTTTTCCATGGATATCTTGAATAGTTGTTTGATTCCACTCGTGCTGCTCCATAATCCGATGACACATCTTTGATTCCGACTTCAGATCAAGTTGCCCAGCTGATCCATTTTCTCAAAGGACAACATAGCAACATCACTACAGAGCATGTATCCGGTAAAACAAAACTAACTGATTTGATACTTGATATAGATGCATCACATCACATGACAGGAAACAAATCACTTCTTCGTGATGTTGTCTGTATTCCGGAATCCTCTGTTATGTTTCCTAATGGTTGTCATACACGCGTGATGACTATTTGCTCTCAGATTTGTGCTTTGTTCCAGATTTTAGTTGCACATTATTTTATTTGTCGTAATCATTGAAACAAACCGGAGGGATTGAAATATTCACTGATACACTATGTCTTTTGCATGACCATTCTATGAGGACTCTGATTGGAGCCGGTGAAGAGAGAGAGGGGGTTTACTATTTCATGGGGTTGACTGTTGCACGCGGATCAAGCTGCTGCGAAGAGTTCTCCAATCAAGCTTTGGCATAGAAGACTGGGCCATCCTTCTTTCAAAGTGTTGAATTCTTTACATTTATTTAATAAATCTGATGTAGATTTCTCTAGTCAAGGTTCTTGTGACATTTGATTTAGAGCAAAACAAACTCGCAATATTTTTCCAGAAAGTTCTAATAAATCTATTGAATCTTTTGCATTGATACATTATGATGTTTGGGGTTCGTATCAGACACTTTCTACTTGCGGTGCAACTTATTTTTGACAGGGGTTGATGATTACTCTCGTGAATTTTGGGTGTTTCTCATGCTAGAGAAATCTGAGGTAGCCAAAATATTTCAAAATTTTTGTTCAATGAGTGATCGACATTTTAGTAAAAAGGTTAAGGCTTTAACCAAGTTTTTCAAGGAGTAAGGCATAGTACATCAAACATATTTTGATGTAACTCCACAGCAAAATGGTCGTGTGGAAAAGAAACACAAACACATAGTAGACGTTGCGCGCTCGTGTCTATTTCAATCACACCTACCTGTTCAGTTATGGGGAGAAAGTGTCCTAACCTCGACACACTTGGTAATCAGAACACTTACACCTTTATTGAATGGTAAATTGCCATTTGAACTATTGCATGACAAAGCTCCAAATTATGCTCCATTATGGGTATTTGGGTCTTTTTGTTATGATCATCAGAGCGCTCGTGACAAAAATAAGTTTGGAGAACGAAGCCGTAAATGTGTCTTTGTTGGATATTATGTTGGTAACAAGGCATGCAAACTCTATATCAATAAATGTGTTGAGTTCTTTTATAGTTAAGATGTTGTGTTTGTTGAGGAGGAGTTTTCAGGACTTCGTCGTGATCATACCTTCTCGACATCACCCTCCTTACCATCTGATTACATGTATGATGATTGGGTTGACATCCTCCCACCTATTGTCACGCCACATGTTCCTCCACTTGCTCCATCGACACAAGAAATGTCATTAGTTGACAATCACAATGTTATTCTAGCACCAACATAAAAAATTTTGCATCCACAAGTTGCTGACTTTGGTCCGGTTATTGCTACTACACCACCGAAAATAGAACCTCAGGTTGTATCTACAGATCTTGGTTGTGGTCATAGACACTTCAAGCCGTCAGGAATGCTCAAAGATTATGTCACTAACATGGTCAAACTCACTGCAACAACCCCTTCTCCTCACTACCACTTCATGAGGCTACTCTACAGATTCAGGTAACATAGTTTATCCTATTTTGTATTTTGTTTCTCATCACACTTACTCTTCTAGCCACAAAGCTTTTTTGGTAGTTGTTACATCAGACCATGAATCGACTTCTAATATGTAAGCTTGGCAAGATCCCATTTGGAATGATTCAGTGTCTAATAAAAATTATTCTCTACAGCAAAACAAAACTTGGATTGACACACCATTACCTCCTGGTAAGAAAGCAATCGGCAGCAAGTGCGTTTACAAGCTAAAATATCACTCTGATGGTCGCCTCTCTTTGCACAAATCACGACTTGGTGCCTTGGGAAACCGCCAAGAAGACGGTGTAGACTACTCTGATATTTTTGCTCTAGTAGCAAAGCCCACTACCATTCGTACGTTATAGGAAGTTATTGCCGCTAAAATATATTTGGGTATTGCAGATGGTTTCTTTCTCTCCCAAAATAAATATGCCTTAGATATTGTTTCTGAATCTGGTTTGTTAGCTACCAAGCCTTCAAATGTTCCTATTGAGTTGAATCATAAATTGTCACTTGCAGATGGTCCACTTTTCGCAGATCCGCAGACATATCGAAATTTGGTTACATCTCATATATCTCACCTTCACCAGATAGATCCGGTTTATGTGTTTTCTTAGTTCATGCAATCTCCCTTAGATGCACATTGGCAGGATGCGTTACGTGCAATCCGTTACATCAAAAGTTGCCATGCTCAAGGTATTCTACTTTGATTCGACTCTACCTTATGCCTCACAACATACTGTGATTCCGATTGGGGATCGTGTCCGTTAACTAGACGATCCCTTAACACTTACATGCTCCTCCTCGGTGACTCTCCTATTTCTTGAAAGACGAAGAAGCAAGACATTGTCGCCGTGTCTTTGGCTGAGGCTGAGTACCACTTTATGGCCTATATGTTGAAAGAACTCAAATGGTTGGAAGAGCTACTTACTACTTTTAGCGTCTCTTATGACGAGCCTATGAGATTGTTATGTGATGGCAAATCGCGCTCTACATTGCTGTGATAATATCTTTCGTGAACGCACAAAGTATATATAAAGGGATTGTCATTTTGTATGTGATGCAGTTCAGTCCAAGTTGATAATCATCGAGTATATCAACACAAAGTAACAACCAACCGATCTACTCATCAAATCGCTTCCAATTATGCAATTTCACTATTTTCTAACCAAACTAAGAATTCAAGACATCTCACCACCAATTTAAAAGGGTATAGAGATATAGAGATTACTAACTTTTCTATTCTTGAGAATTCTCTTTATATCAATCTCTTGAATTTTAAATTAACTCTATTGTCTATATATATATATATATATATGTAATATTGTACATCAATACAAACAACTTTTTTCCTTATGTCGTTTCAATATAATTCCTACTTCTTCTTCACCACTTTATTGTGTATAATTTACGTAAAAATAAGAGTAAACTTAAATACATAATGGTTATAAACTCGTGTATATATGTTTGTATATTAGAGAATTAATATTGTTTGGTCAGAGTATTAGAGAACCTCAAAGAAAATAAGATTGTTATAAAAGAGAAAATTAGATTTGGTGAAGAAGAATAAAAGCAAGTTGTGTTGAGAGGTGGTAGGCAAAGAAGTTAACTTGGAAAGTAGTTTATGATGGAGCTTTGTGCGTCACACACGTTCCTATACATCTCCACTTGATCCTACAGATAATAGTTGTACCTTTTATAATTTTTTAAGAATATAATTTAATACCGCCTTGTGAAGTGTGCTGCAAATTAAAGAAGAGTTCGTTCTATATAAATAGTAAGTATTGAAATACAAAACGAAGAATTATTATCTTCAATATAAATACAAATATTAGAGTAAAAAACATATCCCCAGTATATCTATTATATTTCGTTTTGTTGTTCAGTTTTATTATAAAATGCAAATGAGCAAAAAAAAATTACATTATATAACTAAAATAAGTTTGTGTGGAGTTTTTTCTCTCTTTTCAAAAGCTCTTCCTTTTCCTCCGACATCGGTGAAGCTGGTCTTACTGAATCTCACCAACGTTGAAAGCTTTCTTTTTCATGTTTTAGATCTTTGTCTCTTGTGTTATCTTATTTCCTCTTTTCCTCTCCTCTGACGAAAACTATGGCCAGAAAAGCTCGAACCTCTGTCTTTAGAGGACTAAGACATCTTCATTGGCTTCACCACTGTGGCCCTTTGGTGGAGCCGAGGTCCCTTTATCTCTCGTGTTGTTCTCATCTCCACCTTTCTCATTTGTATTTCTGTGTACTTTGAACCTTCCCTCTATTCTGGTGTCTCCCAACAGCCGAGACCACCACCTTCATCCATCTACTTGCCTTTGCCAAGTCCTACCTTCCCAGTCAAAGGAGTTAACTTTTTCTGGCAAATAGCTCTACTCTCCCTTCCGTCGTGCCTAAGAACACGTATATTAGCTACTCAGTTGAAAATCTCCTCCGAGATGAGTGCGGAATATCAGCAAGCTTCAGATCTCGTCGAAGGCCAAGCAAAAATCTCCGGTAAGAAGAGAAGGGGCTTTGGCAGCGTTGCTGTCCAAAATCCTAGTTGGGTTTGTGTCTCCTTCACCCATTCAGATCTTTTGTGGACCGGATCTGTTAATGGGCTTTTCTACTGGGCCTGGTGTAGCTAAGGTATAGTCCATTATTCTTATAATTAGGCTATGGAACTGTTTCTTAGAGAACAAGAAGGATTTATGGGCTTTAGGGTAAGATTAAGTGGTAACCAATTAATCTTTATGTCTCCATCGAGTTTAATAATCTTGTAGAAGGTTTTAAACCAAACATTCTTATGGGATCAAGAGCTGCATTGTACGAGAGAAAAACTGGTTCCACGAGTCTCTCCAACAGCTTAATACCTTATGGGATCAAGAGCTGCCCCTTTGGTTCACCTGACAAGTTAATCGAGCTGAGAATTGTTTAGGTTTCTTTTCAGATCCAAAAATGCTATTCCAACCTCTATCCAATACTGACAAAGTGTTCGAGCCTCCTCCACCTGATTATATTCTATCTTTTTTGGTTTAAGTTGTTTTCTTATGCATTTATGTTATTGTAATGTTAATCTCTTAAGATCTTATACAAGTTTATGGCCTTTATGACCGAAATGGGTCAATTCTAGAAAGTGCGAGAAACTCCATGCACAAAATTCTTCTCGCCATTCAAGTACACGCGTCTTCCAGTGAAAGCACCCACAACAACTTTTGTATTATCTGCCACGTGTTGTCATGTCATGCACGTCGATATGCAAATCTGATGTCGGACTAACCTCTAGAAAATCTTCGCAGTACAAATCATCATCTGCAAACGAAAGGACTAGGAGATTCTCCTCTGCAATTTCCTCCTTATCGATTGAATCTAAATATTCTCTGGTGTTGAAATCCATCTGAAAATACCAACCTAGGCTACTCCGACCAAGCGGAGATTTACTCCTCCCAAAGTTGGTTAAATTCACAGTAACAATAATCATCAACAACCTTTAGAAAATTGACAGTCTAAAGCTGAGATCAGATCATAATCTAATTAGATCGATGAACAGACGACAAGATCTACACCCAACAAAGTAAGATCTTTACCTAATACTGAATCTAGAAATAAAGCAAACACAACAACAAAACACAAATTTGAAAGAAGATGACATAGGGAACCAAAGAAAACAACAAAGACTAGATAATAAAGTTACGCACTAGCGAAACCAGAAATTAATTGGAAAAAAACCGGAAAGTTATTGAACAAAGCCAGCAATAGACTCGAAACAATGATGTGAACCCGCCCATAGTCTCTGGAGGATATGAATGAGAGAAGAGATGCTGATAAAAACACGAAAGGTTGGAGTAAGTTACTCTCTCTATTTCAAAATATGCTATATTCATGTCCTATCTTATATTCTATTGTTATTTGATTGGCTTAAAATTCATGGATATCCATCAGTGAGTTAATAAATCTATAAAATTGGTAAAATTGTGATATGTCATTAATATTAATTAAACAAAAAAATATATTTTAATTTGCATACTATAAATAGAAATTTTTTGAGCTGATTACTGGCCAAAGGTGACAAAATCCTCTTTATATAATCCAAGTTTTAGAGGGTATCAGTTTTTAGTATATGGATCGAAGATAACATCTTAATTCCACTCAGAGTTTGGTTTGATTGGTTTTCCTGACTCAAGTTATGGAGTGTGTATGGGTGCCTGAGATGTTAGGAGACGCCACCCAATGTTGAATTCTAAAGATAAGGCAGTGCTTTGGGCGATGAGTGTCTCATGTCCTTCCGCCTAATGGAAGTTAAGATAGCAATAAACTGCATTAATGAGTGACCAGCGGTCCTATCCTAGAAGAGTGACCAACTTTTATAGATAGTGTTTT
>JAKUCM010007022.1:0-14814 GCA_023374145.1 Lepidium sativum | reverse complement strand
GAGAGAGAGAGAGAGCTACTTAAGACAACTCATTTGCACAACCAGAGATCGAATATTTCCTTTTTTATTATATTATCACCAATATATATATTTTAATATTGTCTAAAACATACACGCGTCATACATATTATATCTTTTTGATAAAGCATCAAATTTTATATTTGTATTTAGTATTATTTTTCGTTTGCCTACATATTTTTATATTTTTTTAATAAACCAAAACACACGTCACAACTTATAATGACTATAAAACACTATGCGACATAATTTAATGAGCTATACGTAATTTTTTAATTCATGAACAATACCATAAATAGAAATGTCAAACTTTGCACAATATATACAAAATTGGAACAACAAATATAATGAAAAGTACTTAACTAATCTTTTTATGTGTAAATAAAAATCAGTATTTGTTGAAGTGAGAAAATAAAAATAAAAACAATAAAAAAAAAGTGTTAAAGGAGTCAAGTTTAGTCTTTTAAGCCATAGCCAATCCCGAATTTGCAGAGACAGTGGAAGTGAGAGAAAAGAGAAGACATAGCCATGTTCTGAGGAAGGAAACATGCATCATCATCATCATCATCATCACCATCATCATCATAATCTCTCAAAGCTTATTACTTAACTTCACTTTCTCTCCATCTGTTACCAAATCTAATCACTAAAGGTCTCTCCTTTTCTCTTCTTCACTTAACTTTGTTTGGTATTGTGTTGTGATTTTGTTGCTCCATTTTTACTTCTGATTATAGAATTTTGAAAAAGACAAATCTTTGTTTGCTTGGATCAGTTGGTAGGAAGAGATTTGATTTCTAATATGAGCTAAATTTTCTATTCAAACCCAGAATTTTCTTAATCTGTCAATTTCAGTCTCTATGTAAAGCTATTGTGTTTGCATGTTATGTTTTTTCTGTAAATTTTAGTTGATTCAATCTGTTTAGCCAAATTTTGGTTCTTAAAGTTTGAATCTTTACAGATCATTGAGTGTAATTGGACCTGAAAATCTGGATTTTATAAACTCATTGGATTCATTTCTCTCTTGGATAATGTTGATTTTGTGTGTCATGAACAATTTAGCTTATTGAAGTAAAGATTTGAAGACAATGCAAGTGTTTCAAAAGCGGTCTTGTTGGGGGAACTTAATTTCAACAAATTCAAACATTCCAGAGCCTGAATCCTTTAGCTTAACAAAGGATATGATGATGTCTACGCAAGTCCCTGAGATAAAGCATTCAGGTTTGCAGTTGCAGAACCAAGATTCATCTTCAACACATTCTACTGGAGAATCAGGTGGTGGGGAAGTTGGGAGCTTTGAAGAACATAATCGTTACGGATGCAACATTGTTAATACCAATCTCTCAGGTTAAACAAATAGACTGATTTGGTCATTAGCTACATCAACAAAATAAGCTAAGTTTCTTCTCTTGATTGATGATGCAGGTTACATTGAAAACTCGGGAAAGCGTATTGAAAGCTATACCAAATCAACCACCACCTCGTCAATGGTGGGTCAGGATTCACTGTTTCGTCCTCCTAATCCTGGTCAAACATCTTGGTCTCTTCAATATCCTGAAACATCACATTTCAATGGTCTCTTGGCTCCTGAATATACGTCAATGCCAACGGTAATGTACTTAGGCTCTGAGCTTTCACAAAACTGATGAGGGAATTTGATTGGTTAATTGGGAAATCGTCTTGCAGGTGCTGCCACATCTAGAGATTATGGGTTTGGCGTCTTCTAGAGTGCCATTGCCTCATAACATTCAAGAGAATGAACCAATCTTCGTCAATGCAAAACAGTACCATGCCATTCTACGGCGCAGGAAGCATCGTGCTAGGCTTGAGGCTCAGAACAAACTCATTAAAAGCCGAAAAGTATGAATCTTTTCACTTTCTCCTTTTGTTTAACTCAGAAGATCTTGATGGTGCAATGCAATTTGGATATAAAGTAACAAAGTTTTTTGTTTTGCTTTTTTTCTGTAGCCGTACCTTCATGAGTCTCGTCATCTTCATGCTTTAAAGAGAGCTAGAGGCTCTGGTGGGCGTTTCCTCAATACAAAGAAGCTTCAAGAATCATCAAACTCACTGTATTCTTCTCAAATGGAAAATGGACAGAATTTCTGTCAGAGCCCTGGCGGTGGTGGAAGTGAAATCGGGTCAACTTCGATCACACCAAGCTCCAATTCAAACCGCATCAACATGTTCCAAAATACGCAGTTCAGATTCTCAGGTTATCTATCAACACACCAAGTCTCAGCTCTCATGTCAGGGACTTGAAGCATCCTACTCCGGCTAAACTCCGAGCAACCGGAGATGTTTTATGACCGCAAGTCATCCTTGGCTACTTTTCGTTATTGCTTCCTTACAAAGTTTCAACCTTTAAATGAACTCTGCTTTCATATCCTCTGCTATCTCTTGCTCTATATAAAGTGCCTTGAAGAACATTGAAACCACTGTCAAACTATATTGTTAATTTAAAAGTTTCGGTTTTCTGAGATTACAAATTGTGTTAACCTACCAAATACACAAAATATGAAACTAGGTTCAGATTCTTCAAGAGTAATATACACGCATGGATCCTCTTATGCTCTGGAGACAAACTGGACACTTCGGGTTTATCTCGCGTTCCACAGTTAAAGCACATTGCCTGCAACATACAATATGTCCACAGGGAATAAACGCAGGTATCCTTCTCCTCGTCACACAGATCACGCACAATTGCCCATCTGGGATTTCATCTGCATCATCGGTTTCATCATCGACCACAGATTGGCTTGGTCTCGGCCACGATTCTCTCTGATGGTTCCATAGTTTCCATTTATTCCAGGTCCTGAAGACAATACAGTTACAAACAGATTTCAAATCAAAATTCTCCAAATCGAAAACTATATCTGATCTCTCACAAGTCCTGTTACCTGACAGCAGCGTAGCTCAGAATGCCAACAGACACAAAGCCCATGATCACACTGCTCCAGAGTATTACTCTAGTACGGTTCATAAGGTCCAGTATCATCTTATCCTTGGTCATCTCCGATCTGCAAATATTATTCAAAAACATTTCCTTGATATTTAGATGAACATCAACAGAGTTGTTGCAACATTGGAAATATTCTCAAACAACCAACACATTGAGGTGAAAAAAAGGATAAAGAAGTAGTAATCTGAGCTAAAATGCAGACAGATAACAGGTTCAACAGTAACAAGAGATTCAGAGAAAATCTCACAAGAAATAAGGAAGATCTTCACAGGACTTGATTTCAGGAACTCCATTATTAAAACTGCAGATACCAACAGCTGTCATGTCGCTCCCAGGAGGTAAAATCTTCTCTACATCAAGCAGACCAACCTTGGAAGACAAGAGATTAGAATATTGTTAGGAAGAAAATGGCCAACAGAAAGTATCCATTAGTCTTCAAAAATAGAAATATCTTTTGAGTAATACTCACCGGATACTCAGGGAACAATAAGGCTTGAAGAAACGCATAGGGTGATGAATTAATAGGCTGCAAGCGATTATACACAGTAGTTAGCGGAAGAGGATGCCTTGAGCCATCCATGTTAACAACGAGAAAGCTAGACTGCGATTGTTGATCATTTCCCACAATAACAAACGGTACCTGCACACAGTGAATGGCAACATATCAAAACTAGCTTTCTTCATGGATAGAAAGCCAAAGCTGATCAAGAGTGGAAGAAGACTTTTTACCATTCTCATAAAATCAGCTCCTTGTTTAGGTAAAGATCTGTCCAAAAGAAACCGGGGACTATTCGACAAATGAAATAAAGTCTTCCATCCACTATACACATACTGGAAAAGATCAAATTGACACAAAGAAGAAGAAAAAATTAGAAAAGCTTCCACTTCTCACCAATATACACATGTCTCTGCATCAATCTCCTTCTGCTTCCAAGGTTACAGGACCACCAAATTACATAATCTTAATGGTAACTTAATCAATCAAAATAAAAAGCTAATCATGAAGAAATCATCAAATAGACGAGTTTCCATAGAAATTTAACCAACACTCCCAACTCTTTACCCCCAACCAAGCTAAGCCTTTTGAGAAATTAATCACAAAGCAACAATTTTAAGCAGTAAATTTAGAAAAATTCAAAAAAAATGGTACATTTAATTATACGTACAGTCTGTGTTCTCTGGATGATAAGAGCTTGATCTCCAGTCTCCTGAGAAATAAGCAAATTGTTCCTTTGACTCCAATCACCCGTAAACTTCGGTTTGACAATTCCACGAACAACAACAATTCGCTGATCATTAACTTTTCCGTGATCACCCATCTCAGATTGGTCTTCAGAATCCGGAATCAGTGATCGGAGATCGGAAACGGAGACTTCAGGAGCTCCTTTGATCTTATTCAACGCGGCGGAGCTAGAAGCATACTTGAAAACAGAACGTACGGCACTAAAAGCTAGGGTTAATCCGATGATTGCGCCGTCAAAAGAGAAAGCGATGTCGGAAAAAAGAGAGAGCAAAGCTCGCTCCGGCGAGGACATAATGGTAATTTCCAACACCAACGTAGACTCCGACCAGTAAACGAGAGAGAAAGAGAAGGCTAGTATCGGTATTTAATATATACACACATAAGACGGTCGGTTTAATTTGGGTCTTTAATGGGCCTGTATTAGTTAAGAGTACAATAATATTGGGCCTTTCACTAGTTTTAGCCCATTGGACCCGCTAAAGTTAAAATTACTCTTTTATCCTCACCATTATAAATAGCAGATCTAGTTCTTCTCAGAGAGAGAGATTTTGGTCGCCGATTTCTTCAATCTCCGTCGTGTTTCTGCAGCTCGCAACCAACTTTGTCTCGGTTTAGGTATTTATCTCCTCGCTATTGCATAGAGTCTGGTGTTATGAAACTAATTTGATGAAACTAGGTTAAAATGGCGTCATCTCTCTTTCTTATCTCTCCATCTTCGTTTTCTCTGACTCGTGAAGCTTCTAATTTTATCGTCTTTGGTTTAAGTGCTCAGATATTTTCTTTTTGAAGTGTGGAACTTTACTTTAAGTAGAGAAATTTAGGATTAGGCTTTGAAGCTGTTTTTGATTTAGGTATTTTGTTACTGTTTAACAATGTTTTTGCTTCAGAGATTCTGTTGAAACTTGTGTTTTTGCATCCTTAAGTCTCTGTAATGAAGGTGTAGTGCTTTTTTGTTTGTCTCATCTCGAGAATGTTTGTAGCTTTACCTTCAAGAATGTCCTTTTTGGTTCTTTGTTTAGGGATCACATGGCCGGAGAAGGTGAAGAAGATGTACCTAGAGACGCTAAGATTGTGAAATCTCTGCTTAAGTCAATGGGTGTGGAGGACTACGAGCCTCGTGTGGTACATCAGTTTCTGGAATTATGGTACCGGTATGTGGTCGAAGTCTTAACTGATGCTCAGGTTTACTCAGAGCATGCTAGTAAGTCTACCATTGACTGTGACGATGTGATGCTCGCTATCCAATCCAAAGTTAATTTCAGTTTCTCACAACCACCTCCTAGAGAGGTATACTTATACAATTGTTGATGATTCCTTGTTTTACTGTATTATGGTATTGAGGTCGTTGGTTTAAAGATAGATGTGATGTAACCAGCCTTTTGGTAATTGCTGTGTTAGAGAATGACTGATTGTGGCTTTGTGAACCTCGAAGTCTTTTAGATTGTCAAATCCATGTGGTTTGATTTCTGATCCTTTATGCCTCTGTTTTTGATGTTTGGTTTAGGTTCTGCTAGAGCTTGCAGCAAGCAGAAACAAGATGCCTCTGCCGAAATCGATAGCAGGACCGGGTGTTCCACTGCCACCTGAACAGGATACACTGCTAAGCCCAAACTACCAGCTCGTTATACCAAAGAAATCAGCTTCCACAGAACCTGAAGAAACAGAGGACGATGAGGAAATGACAGATCCTGCACAATCTTCCCAAGAACAACAAAAGCAACAGCAACCATCAGACCTTTCAAATCAAACTCCTCAAAGGGTCTCTTTCCCTCTCTCTAGACGACCCAAATAAGCAAATAGGCAAAGACAAAAAGACCTACAATGTTATGTTTTAACCAGTGTACTATAAGAGAATCAAATAGTAATTACCAGAATTAGTTTATGCAGAACATATGAGCATATTATATATATGAATACATTATATACAATGTTGTGTGGGAGTCAACGATACCAAGATACAACAAATCATCTGAAGCATTAGTACATATGTAACTATATATACACGAACAAAGATCTTATAGACTACAAATCAGAGAACCTGTTTAGCTTCCCCATCCAACCATGGTACCAGCAGCGGTACGGTGAGGGCGTGGAAAGGCAAGTCCTCGATCATACATTCGCTGAATCTCCTCTCTGTATTCAGTCAGAGACTTGTCAGGTATGGCTGGAGTCAGCTCCACCACATCTCCCATCTTCAGCATGGATTTCAAATCACTTACAGGTGTCTGGTTTAGTCTTGGCCTTAACTCTTCCTTTGCAGGAATGCTGTACGTTGACCATCTCGAGCTCCCTGGTCCTGCTCTGCTTAAGAGGTCCGAGATTGTGGAATTTTCCGGAAACTCTTGGACAGTCATCTACATTTTGAGGTAATATAGCAAATTATAACTCGAAGCAAAGAAACGTTCTCAAGGATAAGAATTTGAAAAAGACTTTTGATAACTAACCTTGTCGTTTTCGATTACAATGACATAGACTGGTCCTTCTTGGTTACCATTAGGCTTATAAGAAAATGGACATTCTTCAGCATGAGATGGGAAGTTGCATAATGGCTCGGAAGAGCAGATTGACGATCCGTCTTTGCTCATGGTTTCAAAATGCCAGGTCACAACCCATCTTGCCCATTCAACCATCTGAAGCACAAAGGATGAGTGTTTGCAGTCACCTTCCTTGTACCTCCAATGAGCTGCAAACCCAAATTCAGCTTGCAAATGCATCTCCTTTGTACGTATTTGCACTTCAAGCGGAATGGTTCCATCGCCCACCACCACAGTATGCAAAGATTGGTACCTAAAAGTCCAAAAAGCCCAATGTCAGAGAATTCGAGAATATACAAGCATGAAGCAATTCAAACTACAACTGGTTTGCAGAAACTCACCCATTAAACTTGGGATGAGAAATGTAATCTTTCAGCTTTCCAGGAACTTCAGACCATAGCTGGTGAACTACTTTTAAAGCCTTGTAACAATCTTTCTCATTGTCAACGATCAAACGTAACCCGTGAATGTCGTGAATTTCATCCATGGTTAGCTTTTTCCTGGCATAAAATGAAGAATCAACAAGATCAGTATTCTGGCTCTCTCCATAAACACTGTGAAACCGATAAACCAACAAGTACATGACTAAAGAGAACATGAGAACTTACTTTAACATCTTGCAGTAGATGCTATACAAGCTCTTGTGTCGTCCAGAGAGGACATGGTAAGAAATACCTTCTTTCTTAAGCGCTTGCTCCAATTTCTCAATCGCAGAAGTAATCATAGCTTCATCAAATGAATCCTCAAGCATAGCTGCCATCTCGTGATGCTGATCAGGATGAAGATGCTTAAAACACAGATTTTCAAGCTCAACCTTCCAGCTAGAAATTCCCAATCGATTAGCCAGAGGCGCAAATATCTCCAAAGTCTCTTTAGCAAACCTTTGCTGCTTCACTGGTGGCAAAGCATAGAGCGTCATCATGTTGTGTAACCGATCAGCTAACTTGATAAGAACAGCTCTCGCGTCCGCCATTGCAAGAAACATAGTATGCAAACGATCTGCTTCGACGGTTTTACACGCCGTATTGTTTTCTCGAGCAAGTTTACTCAATTGGCTAAGCTTAGACACCTATGCAATAAGAAGAAAAAACCCAGTTAGATTTCAAGTTTCACCATTTAACAAGCTTGACTGAACAGTTTCTCTTACTTACCCCTTCCACGAGATCAGCAACTCCTGATCCAAAAGTTCTGGATATATAATCGTAGCTCATAAAGGAGTCATCTAAAGTATCGTGTAAAATTCCAGCTACAACAACGGTCGAATTAGCTCCAATGTTAGCTAACAACATTGCAGTCTCAACACAATGTTGCAGGTAAGGATCACCATTTGCTCTCATCTGATTCAAACACATCAATAAGATTAGTACAACAATTGAGAAATTTGAGAAAGTTTTAATTTTTCTTTACACACCTGTCCTCTATGTGCTTTCTCTGCTTCGTAAAATGCTTTAACCACAGATTCATCTTCAAAGATTTTGTGTTGCAATTGAGCACGTCTAAGCAAATCCCTAGCATATGGTCGTCTTCTTTCTCCATCGAAACCATCATCCATGGTGAAAGGTAACTGCTCATCGACAAGAACAGAGTCTGTATCGTAATCAACACACGAGCTTAACGCTTTCCTGACGAAACCATTGAACAATCTGCTAGATCCTATACGAAGAGAAGATCCACCATCTAAGTTCCGATCGCGTAATATTCTCTTCGGAGGACTGCTGCTAGATGAAATTGGACCATGAAGCACAGAGACAGGGCTATGGTGGTCCCGTTTAAGATATGAAGAACCAATGAATTTGCTCGGAGAATAACAGAAAGAACCGCTCAAGGTTCGATCCTCGCTTCGATCATGACGTATTGAAGCTAATTCCTCTCCTACAGTTGGATGCGATGAGGAAGAAGACGATGATGATTTCACAGATGCGCCGGAGAAAAGCAAAGAGAGACCTCCGATTGTCGGCGATGTCGTCGAAGAAGAACCCGTTGAAGATCTGGAATTCAGATCGAGATCACAAGAGACATGAGCGTTGATTTGATGAGCTGAAGAACAAACAGTACCCGGTGGGCTCGCGTAAAGCGCTATGGTTGTTGCTACCACCATGGAAACTCTCCGATTTCGATTCAAAATCACAAATTTCAGAAATCAAACCTAACCCAAAAACAAATTTCTGATTTTGAAATTTGGGGATTGACTTTAAAGCCGTTCTCGTCGATTTTCCCGAGAAACAAAGAACTTTCGCTACAAAAGAAAAACAAAAAAATCGTAGAAGAAGAGAATCAGATTCTCTGAAACAAATCGATCTAAGAATATGTACACAAATTCAAGTACAAGAACGATTTTGAACGAAGAAGAGATTGAGAGAGAGAAAATGAGAAGTTTGTTTTCTTCTTCGAGTTCTACTTTTTCATTCTAATCTCTATCTCTTTCGTGTTCTTATTCGCTCGTTAAATCCAGCAATCGAAGCGAAGAAGCTGAGGATCTGAAATTACGTAATTACCCTTTTTTGTTAACCAGACATTATTTATTACTGACTTAACTAATAAATGTACTTTTTTGTACTGTCTTAACCAGTTATTAATTACGCAATCTATTGTGGTAATGAAACTATAAATAAACTACTTTCTGGTACTTTGTAGTTTCAATCAATGATTGATATAACTAATCGCTGATTTATAAAATTTAAAATATGATTAATAATATTTTATATTTTATATTATTTGTTATTTTACTGTTTTCCACGATAAATATTATATTATGTTTTTATTTAATTATAAAAATTCTAAACTATTTAATATTTTATTTATTTAAATAAAAAATAAATGGGATATTTCTATATTAAAAATGAAATTAAGAAATAAAGTGAAACTTAAAAAAATTAGTTTAGAATGACTAGGAATATGAATGAAATAGGAGGATTACTCATCGTCTCTATAAATTTTTTTTTTTTTTTGTCAACGGCAAGTTATGTTGGGAGGCTACAATTGGCTGGTCCAATAGCCAAATTTCCTACATAATGTAGGTGGGCGGACTGGACTCGATCCCTAGTTGTGCAAATGAGCTGTCTCTCTTATATGAACTTTACCACCTTGCCCATTAGGTTAAGAGCCATTTGCATTGTCTCTATAAATTTAGACTTACATTTTTTTTTGTCTAAAAAAAATCTAAAATACTTAAAAAATCAGCAAATGGTTGGAAGTGGGATCCAGCGTGGGATTCTGAACTTTTTTTTGTCTGGTTGATATTATTTTGATTCAAGGAATCTATTTTCGTTATGAGGAATCCTTTTTTTCTTCATAAAATTATATATAGACATCACAATAACATTTTTATGCATCTATAACCGAAACAAAAAATGGAGGAAGTTAAAAACCATTAAAATTTAACTTTTGACGATGATAAAAAAAACATTTGACAAAATATTTTGGTCAAACGCAAATGGCATCTAGTCTAGTGACAGACGGTAAGTCTACTTAAGACAGCGCATTTGCATAACCCGGGATCGAGTCCCCATGCCTACATTATGTAGGAATTTGGTTATTGGGCAGGCCAGTTGTGGCCCAATATAATCTGCCGTTGAAAAAAATATATATATTTTGGTCAAACAATCAAAAAACTATCTTTTAGTTTTTTTTACCGTAATTTGATTCAGATAATTGTCTTTTTTTTTTCAACTAGTCTAATGCTTTTAAATCCCTTCCTACTATTGCAGGTAGGGGTTCAATCTCTGGTGCCTTGAGGATTTGTAAAGTGACTACACCACTGGACCACTAGCAGTGACAATTATATTATCTTAAAATCACGTGAAGGGATACATCAAATCTAGCGGAGTCCTTGACCCACGTGCTATTATAATTACAGTTTAAATTATAGATTAAATTTCTTTTTTTTATATATATTTTTTAAAGATTAAGTTATAAAGAAAAACTCAACAATTTCATCTAATATAATCAAATAATTAAATATTCAAACTTGCAACTTTTTTTTATCAGCAATTAATTTTATGTAATCATGTAATTTTGCATAAAAAAGGAAAGAAAAATTAAACTCTTACTGAAAAACTAACATAGATTGTGTATGCATTTAGCTTTCATTTTTCAACAAACAATTCTTTAATATTATTCACAAAACAAACTATTATATTTTAACAGAAACTCATATCATAACATTCTCACATTACTTAAAGGAAAATACAGACATTTCAGTTAAATTTTATTCAGTTTCTATGCTTAACTCATTTAAATCATCACAAATTCTAGAATTTAAAATTATCTTTCATATTTTGATAAAGACACCGACGAAGTCTCGAAGAATGAACCATAATTGCAATAATAACAAAATCAAACGAGACACGTGTCGTAATTGGTGACCAAGTTTAACATTTTGTTGCCAGGTCAGCATTTACAAGAACCCTAGCCTCTCCGTGACTTGTGGGAATCATTCACTTGTAAATCTAACAGTTCAATATTTGATGAATTTTGAGATTAAATCATAGCCGTTGAAACATATATAGGACAATTTACGATTCTTCTGACCACCAGCCCAATAGCCAAATTTCTATATAATGTAGGCGGTAGGACTCGATCTCTGATTGTGCAAATAAGCTGCTTGATGTAGACTTATCGTATACCATTAGGCTAAGAGCCATTTCCATTATTCTTATGGGTTGTAAGTCAAATATCTCAATACCTGTTTTTTTTTCTGAATGTTTTTGTGGAAAAACAATAACAAACAAAAAAAGGTTTCGTAAATACATTTTATACATCAATGTAATCAAGTCAACTTATACATTTGGAAAATGAAGTAAAAGAAAGTTTATATTGCAATGTTTACGAGTTTGGGTATACAAAAACGTGTTTATTTGTGTGCATTTATTCTTAATTCACTAGAATAAGAAAAAATTAGATTATTATTCTGTTTTATCACTCTAATCATTCTAAAAAAAAAATTATTTTACAAAATATTGTTTTAATTATTTTTGGTCAATCATGAAAATATCTAATTTATAACTTAAATTTTGCAAATTCTAAATCATATTATATTAGATTATGTAAATGGAGTTGGTGAATATTAAGCTCTTGATAGATAGTTAATATTCCATTAAATTTATTTTCATCAAAAATATTGTTTTTACCAAAGTTTTTTGTCACGTATCAAAACAATAAGATTTAATTCACATCTTAAACATTTATTCTAATATTCCAACCCCTTACCATATGAAACTACATCCATAAATTTCAAAATTTACCATACAAAACTACATAATTATTATTAGTATCAAACTTACTTATAGGTAAAAAAGATAGATGTAATTATTTAATTAGTTGACCAAATACATTTTTCTATTCAATACCAAACTCAAGAGAAAAGCTTTTTTAGCAAATACAATACTATTTTTCAATGAATACAAGAGGGTTAATAGAAAAAGAAGCATTACATTTCATGAATATAAATAAAAAGAATAGATGGAGACTCTCCTCTTCTCGAAACAAGAACTCTCAAATTCAGATGATAAGAACAACAATGCAAAACATTACCTCTCCAACTACCACCCTCAGGTCCTGACCAATTTATGTGGGGCTCTGCCTGAAAACAGAAAGAAAGTATTCAACAATAAGCTCACTTGGGAAGCATTAAGGCCACGAGGATCAGTCTGCAACTGGAGAGTAAAGCAATCTGGTTCAAAGGAGAGGTACTCCTAAGCACACTTAGACACATTGCCTGTGAAGAATAGAATGATGCAGTGAGGACTCAGTATATATAGCACATGTAAGCTTTTGAACTCATCAATTAGAAACTAGGGGACCATCTGTTCCTTCATTGTCCTTACTCGGAACATGTCTGGTCCATTACTATGGCGATATTGGGGTCAGCCAAATGGTCTTTTCACTTCATGGCATACACTTATAACGCTGCTCAAGCTGTTGTATACTCAATATGGCGGGGAACATAATCTCCGCTCTTGTGAAGGTAGATCTTCTCCTCTCCTATTAGATTAATAAGCTTCCCGGTTTAATTTGGTTTAGTTCCTGAATTAATTTCTTGGTTATGAGTAAACCAAAGACTGTAATTTCCTTCACATAAACAGATTTTTCTTTTTACTAGATACAATATTCGTTGGACTTAGAATAGTTTCTGAAACCATTTGTCGACTGCATCATCATTTTCCAAAGTGTTCTCATGTTCTGAATCAAAGAAAGAAGAAACATCGTTAGACAATATTAGTGTCAGTTTTGAAAGGAAAACGTATCCTCATAAAAGATAATATTTCGATATATGAAAACGGTTGTTTGTCTCCAAATCCATTAATTTGTAGCCTTTGTATCAGATTAGAGATATCCCAGAAAAACACAAGACTTTGATCTTGGAAGAAACTTGTGGCGGGTTTTTTGGTGGATGTTGAACTGTAGCAAAGACATCCAAACATTTTGAGATTTTTGTAATCTGGAGGTTTTCCAGTTAGCATTTCTAGTGGAGATTTATTCTTGAGTAAAAGCGTCGGTAGTCTGTTAATAAAGAAAACAATTGTTAGTACACATTCTCCCCCTAAACTCAATATCTTTACTTTGGAAAAGGAGAGCACGAGCAACATTTAAAATATGTTGGTGTTTCCGCAAAACTATTGAGTTTAATAATAATAATCTCCATTAATGAACAAAATCGTGTTACAGAGAATCTTGGAGAAGTCAAAAATGTCTTCACTCTCGTGGTGTAACAAGAAGAAGGAAAAAATTTGTTTATGTGAATCGGAAATTACAGTCTTTGGTTTATTCATAACCAAAAAAATCAATTTAGGGAACTAAATCAAACTAAACCGGGAAGCTTATTAATCTAATATCTCCCTTTTGGTTAAGACACCATATTTCCTAACTAGTTTTTGCTATGTATTTAGCTTCTCTCGGCCTTTTAAATTTTTTTGGGGGGAGTCGGAGAATAGAATAAGTTTAGAAAACTTTTGTAATTATGAATTCCTTTGGGTAATGAAATTAACTTTTTATCAAAAGATAATATATAAAATAAAAAGAAGGGGTGATTCTGCAAAAAAATAAATTGCTAGAAGTAGTTACGTTGGAAGCAAAAGTGTTATAAGAGAAGGCAACGTGCAAACTTTAGCCACCCAAAACTTAGCTCCTCCACGCAACTAACCATGTATTAAGTAACGTACCATTCATCACATGTTTATTTCGCGGTTTATTCTTTAACGCGGACATGTGTCTAACCTTGTTTTTGTTGGTTTGGATTATTGTTTCTGTAGACCGGTGTTGATCTTATGGGGCTTTTTCTTTGCCAAAAATATAAACACATAACAACGTAGCTTCAAGCCCATTATGAGTGCATTGGGCAAGTGTGTGAAAGGTATTTTCTTTTTTCACACATGAGTTCCAAAATTTTGTAGTTTAGGTTTAGACACACTTTCACTTTCAAGTATTCGAATAGATCAAATCATAAGTTTATATCTATATATAGAAATGAATAAGAAAATATATTTGTAGTTTCATATAGGCAGAGAATCAAATTTGTCTAACTCTTTAAAGTCACAAACCCGTTTTTATACCACTGACTTTTAAAATCCCATTTCTACTATTATAGATAGATAGTGAGGTTCGAATCTTTAGTGCGTTGAAGATTTGTAAACTGACTACACAACTGAGCCATCTGTCTTCGACACCTATTTTATACCATTTAATCACAAGCTTTTTTATTAGTGTGTGAAAATTGTAAAATCTTTATTTTTACCTGAAACAGTGACGATGATAATGGATCTTCAGCATGATTTGATAGAGAAGATACTTTCTAGGGTTCCATTGACTGTTTTGAGAGCATGAGATTTACTTGCAAACGATAGAATGTTTTATTCAAAGAAGCACTTTGGGTCCTTGGTATAGCATGACAATATAACAAGACAGTTATACATTTTGGACAAATATATATTTCTATTCCATTAAGTTTCTGGTCTAAAACCTGTATTTGGGACATACCAAATGAATCCAACCCATCATTAATCATGACAACAAGAAATACAAAATCTTAACCGAGATGAAAGATATATGTAATCTTAATAAGC
>JAKUCM010007021.1:0-47182 GCA_023374145.1 Lepidium sativum | reverse complement strand
GACGGTGGGTGGGTCGAAGAACGCATATCCGAATACATCGAAACGACGACCAAGAAAACAGTTTTTTGTTATCGAGTTTCGGTGCGGATCACAAAAATAGCCGAAAGAGGCACCAGAACTCAAAATCTGAGGTCGAGAATTTGCCAATGGTACTTTCGTTACATTGCCACGTCGTGGTTCTCTCACGGGGGCTTTCCGAATTGGTGTTGACGCACACGTAGTTCTCTGCGGTCTAAGAGTTACGACTCTTGCAAAAAAATAAAAAGGAAGAAAATAAAAGAGGGGTGCAACACGAGGACTTCCCGGGAGGTCACCCATCCTAGTACTACTCTCGATAAAAGCACGCTTAACTGCGGAGTTCTGATGGGATCCGGTGCATTAGTGCTGGTATGATCGCACCCGTTAGTGCATGAGGGTGCCACCGGATATATATCCTTTCCGACGGTCGTCAAGAGTCGCTTTTTAATGTGGGTCCCACTCCGTGGTTCGGGCCGACGGTGGGTGGGTCGAAGAACGCATATCCGAATACATCGAAACGACGACCAAAAACAGTTTTTTGTTATCGGGGGGGTTTCGGGGTGCGGATCACAAAAATAGCCGAAAGAGGCACCAGAACTCAAATGCTGAGGTAGAGAATTTGCCAATGGTACTTCGTTACATTGCCACGTCGTGGTTCTCATCACGGGGCTTTCCGAATTGGTGTTGACGGACACGTAGTTCTCTGCGGTCTAAGAGTTACGACTCTTGCAAAAAAATAAAAAAGAAGAAAATAAAAAAAGGGGGGCAACACGAGGGATTTCCCGGGAGGTCACCCATCCTAGTACTACAGCATCGCCCAAGCACGCTTAAGTGCGGAGTTCTGATGGGATCCGGTGCATTAGTGCTAGTATGATCGCACCCGTTAGTTAATGAGGTGCCATCGGATATATCCTTTCGACGGTCGTCAAGAGTCGCTTTATAATGTGGGCCCACTCCGTGGTTCGGGCCGACCGGTGGTGGGGTCGAAGAACGCGTATCCGAATACATCGAAACGACGACTAAAAATAGTTTTTGTTATCGAGTTTCGGTGCAGATCACAAAAATAGCCGAAAGAGGCACCAGAACTCAAAATCTGAGGTCGAGAATTTGCCAATGGTACTCCGTTACATTGCCACGTCGTGGTTCTCTCATTGGGCTTTCCGAATTGTTGTTGACGGACACGTAGTTCTCTGCGGTCTGATAGTTTACGACTCTTGCAAAAAAATAAAAAAAGAAGAAAATAAAAAAAGGGGGGCAACACGAGGATTTCCCGGGAGGTCACCCATCCTAGTACTACACTCGCCCAAGCACGCTTAAGTGCGGAGTTTTTTTTTTTTTTTTTTTTTTTTTTTTTTTTTTTTTTTTTTTTTCTCCGCACTTAAGCGTGCTTGGGCGAGTGTAGTACTAGGATGGGTGACCTCCCGGGAAATCCTCGTGTTGCCCCCTTTTTTTATTTTCTTCTTTTTATTTTTTGCAAGAGTCGTAACTATCAGACCGCAGAGAACTACGTGTCCGTCAACAACAATTCGGAAGCCCAATGAGAGAACCACGACGTGGCAATGTAACGGAGTACCATTGCAAATTCTCGACCTCAGATTTTGAGTTCTGGTGCCTCTTTCGGCTATTTTTGTGATCTGCACCGAAACTCGATAACAAAAAACTATTTTTAGTCGTCGTTTCGATGTATTCGGATACGCGTTCTTCGACCCACCACCGTCGGCCGAACCACGGAGTGGGCCCACATTATAAAGCGACTCTTGACGACCGTCGAAAGGATATATCCGATGGCACCTCATTAACTAACGGGTGCGATCATACTAGCACTAATGCACCGGATCCCATCAGAACTCCGCACTTAAGCGTGCTTGGGCGAGTGTAGTACTAGGATGGGTGACCTCCCGGGAAATCCTCGTGTTGCCCCCCTGCTTTTATCGAGAGTAGTACTAGGATGGGTGACCTCCCGGAAGTCCTCGTGTTGCACCCCCTCTTTTTATGTTCTTCTTTTTTATTTTTTTGCAAGAGTCGTAACTCTTAGACCGCAGAGAACTACGTGTCCGTCAACACCAATTCGGAAAGCCCCGTGAGAGAACCACGACGTGGCAATGGTACTTCGTTACATTGCCACGTCGTGGTTCTCTCACGGGGCTTTCCGAATTGGTGTTGACGGACACGTAGTTCTCTGCGGTCTAAGAGTTACGACTCTTGCAAAAAAATAAAAAAGAAGAACATAAAAAGAGGGGTGCAACACGAGGACTTCCCGGGAGGTCACCCATCCTAGTACTACTCTCGATAAAAGCACGCTTAACTGCGGAGTTCTGATGGGATCCGGTGCATTAGTGCTGGTATGATCGCACCCGTTAGTGCATGAGGTGCCACCGGATATATATCCTTTCCGACGGTCGTCAAGAGTCGCTTTTTAATGTGGGTCCCACTCCGTGGTTCGGCCGACGGTGGGTGGGTCGAAGAACGCATATCCGAATACATCGAAACGACGACTAAAAAACAGTTTTTTGTTATCGAGTTTCGGTGCGGATCACAAAAATAGCCGAAAGAGGCACCAGAACTCAAAATCTGAGGTCGAGAATTTGCCAATGGTACTTCGTTACATTGCCACGTCGTGGTTCTCTCACGGGGCTTTCCGAATTGGTGTTGACGGACACGTAGTTCTCTGCGGTCTAAGAGTTACGACTCTTGCAAAAAAATAAAAAGGAAGAAAATAAAAAGAGGGGTGCAACACGAGGACTTCCCGGGAGGTCACCCATCCTAGTACTACTCTCGCCCAAGCACGCTTAACTGCGGAGTTCTGATGGGATCCGGTGCATTAGTGATGGTATGATCGCACCCGTTAGTGCATGAGGTGCCACCGGATATATCCTTTCCGACGGTCGTCAAGAGTCGCTTTTTAATGTGGGTCCCACTCCGTGGTTCGGCCGACGGTGGGTGGGTCGAAGAACGCATATCCGAATACATCGAAACGACGACTAAAAAACAGTTTTTTGTTATCGAGTTTCGGTGCGGATCACAAAAATAGCCGAAAGAGGCACCAGAACTCAAAATCTGAGGTCGAGAATTTGCCAATGGTACTTCGTTACATTGCCACGTCGTGGTTCTCTCACGGGGCTTTCCGAATTGGTGTTGACGGACACGTAGTTCTCTGCGGTCTAAGAGTTACGACTCTTGCAAAAAAATAAAAAGGAAGAAAATAAAAAGAGGGGTGCAACACGAGGACTTCCCGGGAGGTCACCCATCCTAGTACTACTCTCGCCCAAGCACGCTTAACTGCGGAGTTCTGATGGGATCCGGTGCATTAGTGCTGGTATGATCGCACCCGTTAGTGCATGAGGTGCCACCGGATATATATCCTTTCCGACGGTCGTCAAGAGTCGCTTTTTAATGTGGGTCCCACTCCGTGGTTCGGCCGACGGTGGGTGGGTCGAAGAACGCATATCCGAATACATCGAAACGACGACCAAAAAACAGTTTTTTGTTATCGAGTTTCGGTGCGGATCACAAAAATAGCCGAAAGAGGCACCAGAACTCAAATGCTGAGGTAGAGAATTTGCCAATGGTACTTCGTTACATTGCCACGTCGTGGTTCTCTCACGGGGCTTTCCGAATTGGTGTTGACGGACACGTAGTTCTCTGCGGTCTAAGAGTTACGACTCTTGCAAAAAAATAAAAAAGAAGAACATAAAAAGAGGGGTGCAACACGAGGACTTCCCGGGAGGTCACCCATCCTAGTACTACTCTCGATAAAAGCACGCTTAACTGCGGAGTTCTGATGGGATCCGGTGCATTAGTGCTGGTATGATCGCACCCGTTAGTGCATGAGGTGCCACCGGATATATATCCTTTCCGACGGTCGTCAAGAGTCGCTTTTTAATGTGGGTCCCACTCCGTGGTTCGGCCGACGGTGGGTGGGTCGAAGAACGCATATCCGAATACATCGAAACGACGACCAAAAAACAGTTTTTTGTTATCGAGTTTCGGTGCGGATCACAAAAATAGCCGAAAGAGGCACCAGAACTCAAAATCTGAGGTCGAGAATTTGCCAATGGTACTTCGTTACATTGCCACGTCGTGGTTCTCTCACGGGGCTTTCCGAATTGGTGTTGACGCACACGTAGTTCTCTGCGGTCTAAGAGTTACGACTCTTGCAAAAAAATAAAAAGGAAGAAAATAAAAAGAGGGGTGCAACACGAGGACTTCCCGGGAGGTCACCCATCCTAGTACTACTCTCGATAAAAGCACGCTTAACTGCGGAGTTCTGATGGGATCCGGTGCATTAGTGCTGGTATGATCGCACCCGTTAGTGCATGAGGTGCCACCGGATATATATCCTTTCCGACGGTCGTCAAGAGTCGCTTTTTAATGTGGGTCCCACTCCGTGGTTCGGCCGACGGTGGGTGGGTCGAAGAACGCATATCCGAATACATCGAAACGACGACCAAAAAACAGTTTTTTGTTATCGAGTTTCGGTGCGGATCACAAAAATAGCCGAAAGAGGCACCAGAACTCAAATGCTGAGGTAGAGAATTTGCCAATGGTACTTCGTTACATTGCCACGTCGTGGTTCTCTCACGGGGCTTTCCGAATTGGTGTTGACGGACACGTAGTTCTCTGCGGTCTAAGAGTTACGACTCTTGCAAAAAAATAAAAAAGAAGAACATAAAAAGAGGGGTGCAACACGAGGACTTCCCGGGAGGTCACCCATCCTAGTACTACTCTCGATAAAAGCACGCTTAACTGCGGAGTTCTGATGGGATCCGGTGCATTAGTGCTGGTATGATCGCACCCGTTAGTGCATGAGGTGCCACCGGATATATATCCTTTCCGACGGTCGTCAAGAGTCGCTTTTTAATGTGGGTCCCACTCCGTGGTTCGGCCGACGGTGGGTGGGTCGAAGAACGCATATCCGAATACATCGAAACGACGACTAAAAAACAGTTTTTTGTTATCGAGTTTCGGTGCGGATCACAAAAATAGCCGAAAGAGGCACCAGAACTCAAAATCTGAGGTCGAGAATTTGCCAATGGTACTTCGTTACATTGCCACGTCGTGGTTCTCTCACGGGGCTTTCCGAATTGGTGTTGACGGACACGTAGTTCTCTGCGGTCTAAGAGTTACGACTCTTGCAAAAAAATAAAAAGGAAGAAAATAAAAAGAGGGGTGCAACACGAGGACTTCCCGGGAGGTCACCCATCCTAGTACTACTCTCGCCCAAGCACGCTTAACTGCGGAGTTCTGATGGGATCCGGTGCATTAGTGATGGTATGATCGCACCCGTTAGTGCATGAGGTGCCACCGGATATATCCTTTCCGACGGTCGTCAAGAGTCGCTTTTTAATGTGGGTCCCACTCCGTGGTTCGGCCCGACGGTGGGTGGGTCGAAGAACGCATATCCGAATACATCGAAACGACGACTAAAAAACAGTTTTTTGTTATCGAGTTTCGGTGCGGATCACAAAAATAGCCGAAAGAGGCACCAGAACTCAAAATCTGAGGTCGAGAATTTGCCAATGGTACTTCGTTACATTGCCACGTCGTGGTTCTCTCACGGGGCTTTCCGAATTGGTGTTGACGGACACGTAGTTCTCTGCGGTCTAAGAGTTACGACTCTTGCAAAAAAATAAAAAGGAAGAAAATAAAAAGAGGGGTGCAACACGAGGACTTCCCGGGAGGTCACCCATCCTAGTACTACTCTCGCCCAAGCACGCTTAACTGCGGAGTTCTGATGGGATCCGGTGCATTAGTGCTGGTATGATCGCACCCGTTAGTGCATGAGGTGCCACCGGATATATATCCTTTCCGACGGTCGTCAAGAGTCGCTTTTTAATGTGGGTCCCACTCCGTGGTTCGGCCGACGGTGGGTGGGTCAAAGAATGCATATCTGAATACATCGAAACAACTACTAAAAGCAGATTTTTGTTATCGAGTTTCGGTGCGGATCACAAAAATAGCCGAAAGAGGCATCAGAACTCAAAATCTGAGGTCGAGAACCCGCCAATGTTACTCCGTTGAATTGCCACGTCATGGTTCTCTCACGGGGCTTTCCGAATTGGTGTTGACGGACACGTAGTTCTCTGCGGTCTAAGAGTTACGACTCTTGCAAAAAAATAAAAAGGAAGAAAATAAAAAGAGGGGTGCAACACGAGGACTTCCCGGGAGGTCACCCATCCTAGTACTACTCTCGCCCAAGCACGCTTAACTGCGGAGTTCTGATGGGATCCGGTGCATTAGTGCTGGTATGATCGCACCCGTTAGTGCATGAGGTGCCACCGGATATATATCCTTTCCGACGGTCGTCAAGAGTCGCTTTTTAATGTGGGTCCCACTCCGTGGTTCGGCCGACGGTGGGTGGGTCGAAGAACGCATATCCGAATACATCGAAACGACGACTAAAAAACAGTTTTTTGTTATCGAGTTTCGGTGCGGATCACAAAAATAGCCGAAAGAGGCACCAGAACTCAAAATCTGAGGTCGAGAATTTGCCAATGGTACTTCGTTACATTGCCACGTCGTGGTTCTCTCACGGGGCTTTCCGAATTGGTGTTGACGGACACGTAGTTCTCTGCGGTCTAAGAGTTACGACTCTTGCAAAAAAATAAAAAGGAAGAAAATAAAAAGAGGGGTGCAACACGAGGACTTCCCGGGAGGTCACCCATCCTAGTACTACTCTCGCCCAAGCACGCTTAACTGCGGAGTTCTGATGGGATCCGGTGCATTAGTGCTGGTATGATCGCACCCGTTAGTGCATGAGGTGCCACCGGATATATATCCTTTCCGACGGTCGTCAAGAGTCGCTTTTTAATGTGGGTCCCACTCCGTGGTTCGGCCCGACGGTGGGTGGGTCGAAGAACGCATATCCGAATACATCGAAACGACGACCAAAAAACAGTTTTTTGTTATCGAGTTTCGGTGCGGATCACAAAAATAGCCGAAAGAGGCACCAGAACTCAAATGCTGAGGTAGAGAATTTGCCAATGGTACTTCGTTACATTGCCACGTCGTGGTTCTCTCACGGGGCTTTCCGAATTGGTGTTGACGGACACGTAGTTCTCTGCGGTCTAAGAGTTACGACTCTTGCAAAAAAATAAAAAAGAAGAACATAAAAAGAGGGGTGCAACACGAGGACTTCCCGGGAGGTCACCCATCCTAGTACTACTCTCGATAAAAGCACGCTTAACTGCGGAGTTCTGATGGGATCCGGTGCATTAGTGCTGGTATGATCGCACCCGTTAGTGCATGAGGTGCCACCGGATATATATCCTTTCCGACGGTCGTCAAGAGTCGCTTTTTAATGTGGGTCCCACTCCGTGGTTCGGCCGACGGTGGGTGGGTCGAAGAACGCATATCCGAATACATCGAAACGACGACCAAAAAACAGTTTTTTGTTATCGAGTTTCGGTGCGGATCACAAAAATAGCCGAAAGAGGCACCAGAACTCAAAATCTGAGGTCGAGAATTTGCCAATGGTACTTCGTTACATTGCCACGTCGTGGTTCTCTCACGGGGCTTTCCGAATTGGTGTTGACGCACACGTAGTTCTCTGCGGTCTAAGAGTTACGACTCTTGCAAAAAAATAAAAAGGAAGAAAATAAAAAGAGGGGTGCAACACGAGGACTTCCCGGGAGGTCACCCATCCTAGTACTACTCTCGATAAAAGCACGCTTAACTGCGGAGTTCTGATGGGATCCGGTGCATTAGTGCTGGTATGATCGCACCCGTTAGTGCATGAGGTGCCACCGGATATATATCCTTTCCGACGGTCGTCAAGAGTCGCTTTTTAATGTGGGTCCCACTCCGTGGTTCGGCCGACGGTGGGTGGGTCGAAGAACGCATATCCGAATACATCGAAACGACGACCAAAAAACAGTTTTTTGTTATCGAGTTTCGGTGCGGATCACAAAAATAGCCGAAAGAGGCACCAGAACTCAAATGCTGAGGTAGAGAATTTGCCAATGGTACTTCGTTACATTGCCACGTCGTGGTTCTCTCACGGGGCTTTCCGAATTGGTGTTGACGGACACGTAGTTCTCTGCGGTCTAAGAGTTACGACTCTTGCAAAAAAATAAAAAAGAAGAACATAAAAAGAGGGGTGCAACACGAGGACTTCCCGGGAGGTCACCCATCCTAGTACTACTCTCGATAAAAGCACGCTTAACTGCGGAGTTCTGATGGGATCCGGTGCATTAGTGCTGGTATGATCGCACCCGTTAGTGCATGAGGTGCCACCGGATATATATCCTTTCCGACGGTCGTCAAGAGTCGCTTTTTAATGTGGGTCCCACTCCGTGGTTCGGCCGACGGTGGGTGGGTCGAAGAACGCATATCCGAATACATCGAAACGACGACTAAAAAACAGTTTTTTGTTATCGAGTTTCGGTGCGGATCACAAAAATAGCCGAAAGAGGCACCAGAACTCAAAATCTGAGGTCGAGAATTTGCCAATGGTACTTCGTTACATTGCCACGTCGTGGTTCTCTCACGGGGCTTTCCGAATTGGTGTTGACGGACACGTAGTTCTCTGCGGTCTAAGAGTTACGACTCTTGCAAAAAAATAAAAAGGAAGAAAATAAAAAGAGGGGTGCAACACGAGGACTTCCCGGGAGGTCACCCATCCTAGTACTACTCTCGCCCAAGCACGCTTAACTGCGGAGTTCTGATGGGATCCGGTGCATTAGTGATGGTATGATCGCACCCGTTAGTGCATGAGGTGCCACCGGATATATCCTTTCCGACGGTCGTCAAGAGTCGCTTTTTAATGTGGGTCCCACTCCGTGGTTCGGCCGACGGTGGGTGGGTCGAAGAACGCATATCCGAATACATCGAAACGACGACCAAAAAACAGTTTTTTGTTATCGAGTTTCGGTGCGGATCACAAAAATAGCCGAAAGAGGCACCAGAACTCAAAATCTGAGGTCGAGAATTTGCCAATGGTACTTCGTTACATTGCCACGTCGTGGTTCTCTCACGGGGCTTTCCGAATTGGTGTTGACGGACACGTAGTTCTCTGCGGTCTAAGAGTTACGACTCTTGCAAAAAAATAAAAAGGAAGAAAATAAAAAGAGGGGTGCAACACGAGGACTTCCCGGGAGGTCACCCATCCTAGTACTACTCTCGCCCAAGCACGCTTAACTGCGGAGTTCTGATGGGATCCGGTGCATTAGTGCTGGTATGATCGCACCCGTTAGTGCATGAGGTGCCACCGGATATATCCTTTCCGACGGTCGTCAAGAGTCGCTTTTTAATGTGGGTCCCACTCCGTGGTTCGGCCGACGGTGGGTGGGTCGAAGAACGCATATCCGAATACATCGAAACGACGACTAAAAACAGTTTTTTGTTATCGAGTTTCGGTGCGGATCACAAAAATAGCCGAAAGAGGCACCAGAACTCAAAATCTGAGGTCGAGAATTTGACAATGGTACTTCGTTGCATTGCCACGTCGTGGTTCTCTCACGGGGCTTTCCGAATTGGTGTTGACGGACACGTAGTTCTCTGCGGTCTAAGAGTTACGACTCTTGCAAAAAAATAAAAAGGAAGAAAATAAAAAGAGGGGTGCAACACGAGGACTTCCCGGGAGGTCACCCATCCTAGTACTACTCTCGCCCAAGCACGCTTAACTGCGGAGTTCTGATGGGATCCGGTGCATTAGTGCTGGTATGATCGCACCCGTTAGTGCATGAGGTGCCACCGGATATATATCCTTTCCGACGGTCGTCAAGAGTCGCTTTTTAATGTGGGTCCCACTCCGTGGTTCGGCCGACGGTGGGTGGGTCGAAGAACGCATATCCGAATACATCGAAACGACGACTAAAAAACAGTTTTTTGTTATCGAGTTTCGGTGCGGATCACAAAAATAGCCGAAAGAGGCACCAGAACTCAAAATCTGAGGTCGAGAATTTGCCAATGGTACTTCGTTACATTGCCACGTCGTGGTTCTCTCACGGGGCTTTCCGAATTGGTGTTGACGGACACGTAGTTCTCTGCGGTCTAAGAGTTACGACTCTTGCAAAAAAATAAAAAGGAAGAAAATAAAAAGAGGGGTGCAACACGAGGACTTCCCGGGAGGTCACCCATCCTAGTACTACTCTCGCCCAAGCACGCTTAACTGCGGAGTTCTGATGGGATCCGGTGCATTAGTGCTGGTATGATCGCACCCGTTAGTGCATGAGGTGCCACCGGATATATATCCTTTCCGACGGTCGTCAAGAGTCGCTTTTTAATGTGGGTCCCACTCCGTGGTTCGGCCGACGGTGGGTGGGTCGAAGAACGCATATCCGAATACATCGAAACGACGACCAAAAAACAGTTTTTTGTTATCGAGTTTCGGTGCGGATCACAAAAATAGCCGAAAGAGGCACCAGAACTCAAATGCTGAGGTAGAGAATTTGCCAATGGTACTTCGTTACATTGCCACGTCGTGGTTCTCTCACGGGGCTTTCCGAATTGGTGTTGACGGACACGTAGTTCTCTGCGGTCTAAGAGTTACGACTCTTGCAAAAAAATAAAAAAGAAGAACATAAAAAGAGGGGTGCAACACGAGGACTTCCCGGGAGGTCACCCATCCTAGTACTACTCTCGATAAAAGCACGCTTAACTGCGGAGTTCTGATGGGATCCGGTGCATTAGTGCTGGTATGATCGCACCCGTTAGTGCATGAGGTGCCACCGGATATATATCCTTTCCGACGGTCGTCAAGAGTCGCTTTTTAATGTGGGTCCCACTCCGTGGTTCGGCCGACGGTGGGTGGGTCGAAGAACGCATATCCGAATACATCGAAACGACGACCAAAAAACAGTTTTTTGTTATCGAGTTTCGGTGCGGATCACAAAAATAGCCGAAAGAGGCACCAGAACTCAAAATCTGAGGTCGAGAATTTGCCAATGGTACTTCGTTACATTGCCACGTCGTGGTTCTCTCACGGGGCTTTCCGAATTGGTGTTGACGGACACGTAGTTCTCTGCGGTCTAAGAGTTACGACTCTTGCAAAAAAATAAAAAGGAAGAAAATAAAAAGAGGGGTGCAACACGAGGACTTCCCGGGAGGTCACCCATCCTAGTACTACTCTCGCCCAAGCACGCTTAACTGCGGAGTTCTGATGGGATCCGGTGCATTAGTGCTGGTATGATCGCACCCGTTAGTGCATGAGGTGCCACCGGATATATCCTTTCCGACGGTCGTCAAGAGTCGCTTTTTAATGTGGGTCCCACTCCGTGGTTCGGCCGACGGTGGGTGGGTCGAAGAACGCATATCCGAATACATCGAAACGACGACTAAAAAACAGTTTTTTGTTATCGAGTTTCGGTGCGGATCACAAAAATAGCCGAAAGAGGCACCAGAACTCAAAATCTGAGGTCGAGAATTTGCCAATGGTACTTCGTTACATTGCCACGTCGTGGTTCTCTCACGGGGCTTTCCGAATTGGTGTTGACGGACACGTAGTTCTCTGCGGTCTAAGAGTTACGACTCTTGCAAAAAAATAAAAAGGAAGAAAATAAAAAGAGGGGTGCAACACGAGGACTTCCCGGGAGGTCACCCATCCTAGTACTACTCTCGCCCAAGCACGCTTAACTGCGGAGTTCTGATGGGATCCGGTGCATTAGTGCTGGTATGATCGCACCCGTTAGTGCATGAGGTGCCACCGGATATATCCTTTCCGACGGTCGTCAAGAGTCGCTTTTTAATGTGGGTCCCACTCCGTGGTTCGGCCGACGGTGGGTGGGTCGAAGAACGCATATCCGAATACATCGAAACGACGACTAAAAACAGTTTTTTGTTATCGAGTTTCGGTGCGGATCACAAAAATAGCCGAAAGAGGCACCAGAACTCAAAATCTGAGGTCGAGAATTTGCCAATGGTACTTCGTTGCATTGCCACGTCGTGGTTCTCTCACGGGGCTTTCCGAATTGGTGTTGACGGACACGTAGTTCTCTGCGGTCTAAGAGTTACGACTCTTGCAAAAAAATAAAAAGGAAGAAAATAAAAAGAGGGGTGCAACACGAGGACTTCCCGGGAGGTCACCCATCCTAGTACTACTCTCGCCCAAGCACGCTTAACTGCGGAGTTCTGATGGGATCCGGTGCATTAGTGCTGGTATGATCGCACCCGTTAGTGCATGAGGTGCCACCGGATATATCCTTTCCGACGGTCGTCAAGAGTCGCTTTTTAATGTGGGTCCCACTCCGTGGTTCGGCCGACGGTGGGTGGGTCGAAGAACGCATATCCGAATACATCGAAACGACGACTAAAAACAGTTTTTTGTTATCGAGTTTCGGTGCGGATCACAAAAATAGCCGAAAGAGGCACCAGAACTCAAAATCTGAGGTCGAGAATTTGACAATGGTACTTCGTTGCATTGCCACGTCGTGGTTCTCTCACGGGGCTTTCCGAATTGGTGTTGACGGACACGTAGTTCTCTGCGGTCTAAGAGTTACGACTCTTGCAAAAAAATAAAAAGGAAGAAAATAAAAAGAGGGGTGCAACACGAGGACTTCCCGGGAGGTCACCCATCCTAGTACTACTCTCGCCCAAGCACGCTTAACTGCGGAGTTCTGATGGGATCCGGTGCATTAGTGCTGGTATGATCGCACCCGTTAGTGCATGAGGTGCCACCGGATATATATCCTTTCCGACGGTCGTCAAGAGTCGCTTTTTAATGTGGGTCCCACTCCGTGGTTCGGCCGACGGTGGGTGGGTCGAAGAACGCATATCCGAATACATCGAAACGACGACTAAAAAACAGTTTTTTGTTATCGAGTTTCGGTGCGGATCACAAAAATAGCCGAAAGAGGCACCAGAACTCAAAATCTGAGGTCGAGAATTTGCCAATGGTACTTCGTTACATTGCCACGTCGTGGTTCTCTCACGGGGCTTTCCGAATTGGTGTTGACGGACACGTAGTTCTCTGCGGTCTAAGAGTTACGACTCTTGCAAAAAAATAAAAAGGAAGAAAATAAAAAGAGGGGTGCAACACGAGGACTTCCCGGGAGGTCACCCATCCTAGTACTACTCTCGCCCAAGCACGCTTAACTGCGGAGTTCTGATGGGATCCGGTGCATTAGTGCTGGTATGATCGCACCCGTTAGTGCATGAGGTGCCACCGGATATATATCCTTTCCGACGGTCGTCAAGAGTCGCTTTTTAATGTGGGTCCCACTCCGTGGTTCGGCCGACGGTGGGTGGGTCGAAGAACGCATATCCGAATACATCGAAACGACGACTAAAAAACAGTTTTTTGTTATCGAGTTTCGGTGCGGATCACAAAAATAGCCGAAAGAGGCACCAGAACTCAAATGCTGAGGTAGAGAATTTGCCAATGGTACTTCGTTACATTGCCACGTCGTGGTTCTCTCACGGGGCTTTCCGAATTGGTGTTGACGGACACGTAGTTCTCTGCGGTCTAAGAGTTACGACTCTTGCAAAAAAATAAAAAGGAAGAAAATAAAAAGAGGGGTGCAACACGAGGACTTCCCGGGAGGTCACCCATCCTAGTACTACTCTCGCCCAAGCACGCTTAACTGCGGAGTTCTGATGGGATCCGGTGCATTAGTGCTGGTATGATCGCACCCGTTAGTGCATGAGGTGCCACCGGATATATATCCTTTCCGACGGTCGTCAAGAGTCGCTTTTTAATGTGGGTCCCACTCCGTGGTTCGGCCGACGGTGGGTGGGTCGAAGAACGCATATCCGAATACATCGAAACGACGACTAAAAAACAGTTTTTTGTTATCGAGTTTCGGTGCGGATCACAAAAATAGCCGAAAGAGGCACCAGAACTCAAAATCTGAGGTCGAGAATTTGCCAATGGTACTTCGTTACATTGCCACGTCGTGGTTCTCTCACGGGGCTTTCCGAATTGGTGTTGACGCACACGTAGTTCTCTGCGGTCTAAGAGTTACGACTCTTGCAAAAAAATAAAAAGGAAGAAAATAAAAAGAGGGGTGCAACACGAGGACTTCCCGGGAGGTCACCCATCCTAGTACTACTCTCGATAAAAGCACGCTTAACTGCGGAGTTCTGATGGGATCCGGTGCATTAGTGCTGGTATGATCGCACCCGTTAGTGCATGAGGTGCCACCGGATATATATCCTTTCCGACGGTCGTCAAGAGTCGCTTTTTAATGTGGGTCCCACTCCGTGGTTCGGCCGACGGTGGGTGGGTCGAAGAACGCATATCCGAATACATCGAAACGACGACCAAAAAACAGTTTTTTGTTATCGAGTTTCGGTGCGGATCACAAAAATAGCCGAAAGAGGCACCAGAACTCAAATGCTGAGGTAGAGAATTTGCCAATGGTACTTCGTTACATTGCCACGTCGTGGTTCTCTCACGGGGCTTTCCGAATTGGTGTTGACGGACACGTAGTTCTCTGCGGTCTAAGAGTTACGACTCTTGCAAAAAAATAAAAAAGAAGAACATAAAAAGAGGGGTGCAACACGAGGACTTCCCGGGAGGTCACCCATCCTAGTACTACTCTCGATAAAAGCACGCTTAACTGCGGAGTTCTGATGGGATCCGGTGCATTAGTGCTGGTATGATCGCACCCGTTAGTGCATGAGGTGCCACCGGATATATATCCTTTCCGACGGTCGTCAAGAGTCGCTTTTTAATGTGGGTCCCACTCCGTGGTTCGGCCGACGGTGGGTGGGTCGAAGAACGCATATCCGAATACATCGAAACGACGACCAAAAAACAGTTTTTTGTTATCGAGTTTCGGTGCGGATCACAAAAATAGCCGAAAGAGGCACCAGAACTCAAAATCTGAGGTCGAGAATTTGCCAATGGTACTTCGTTACATTGCCACGTCGTGGTTCTCTCACGGGGCTTTCCGAATTGGTGTTGACGGACACGTAGTTCTCTGCGGTCTAAGAGTTACGACTCTTGCAAAAAAATAAAAAGGAAGAAAATAAAAAGAGGGGTGCAACACGAGGACTTCCCAGGAGGTCACCCATCCTAGTACTACTCTCGCCCAAGCACGCTTAACTGCGGAGTTCTGATGGGATCCGGTGCATTAGTGCTGGTATGATCGCACCCGTTAGTGCATGAGGTGCCACCGGATATATCCTTTCCGACGGTCGTCAAGAGTCGCTTTTTAATGTGGGTCCCACTCCGTGGTTCGGCCGACGGTGGGTGGGTCGAAGAACGCATATCCGAATACATCGAAACGACGACTAAAAAACAGTTTTTTGTTATCGAGTTTCGGTGCGGATCACAAAAATAGCCGAAAGAGGCACCAGAACTCAAAATCTGAGGTCGAGAATTTGCCAATGGTACTTCGTTACATTGCCACGTCGTGGTTCTCTCACGGGGCTTTCCGAATTGGTGTTGACGCACACGTAGTTCTCTGCGGTCTAAGAGTTACGACTCTTGCAAAAAAATAAAAAGGAAGAAAATAAAAAGAGGGGTGCAACACGAGGACTTCCCGGGAGGTCACCCATCCTAGTACTACTCTCGCCCAAGCACGCTTAACTGCGGAGTTCTGATGGGATCCGGTGCATTAGTGCTGGTATGATCGCACCCGTTAGTGCATGAGGTGCCACCGGATATATATCCTTTCCGACGGTCGTCAAGAGTCGCTTTTTAATGTGGGTCCCACTCCGTGGTTCGGCCGACGGTGGGTGGGTCGAAGAACGCATATCCGAATACATCGAAACGACGACTAAAAAACAGTTTTTTGTTATCGAGTTTCGGTGCGGATCACAAAAATAGCCGAAAGAGGCACCAGAACTCAAAATCTGAGGTCGAGAATTTGCCAATGGTACTTCGTTACATTGCCACGTCGTGGTTCTCTCACGGGGCTTTCCGAATTGGTGTTGACGGACACGTAGTTCTCTGCGGTCTAAGAGTTACGACTCTTGCAAAAAAATAAAAAGGAAGAAAATAAAAAGAGGGGTGCAACACGAGGACTTCCCGGGAGGTCACCCATCCTAGTACTACTCTCGCCCAAGCACGCTTAACTGCGGAGTTCTGATGGGATCCGGTGCATTAGTGCTGGTATGATCGCACCCGTTAGTGCATGGGGTGCCACCGGATATATCTTTTCCGACGGTCGTCAAGAGTCGCTTTTTAATGTGGGTCCCACTCCGTGGTTCGGCCGACGGTGGGTGGGTCGAAGAACGCATATCCGAATACATCGAAACGACGACCAAAAAACAGTTTTTTGTTATCGAGTTTCGGTGCGGATCACAAAAATAGCCGAAAGAGGCACCAGAACTCAAAATCTGAGGTCAAGAATTTGCCAATGGTACTTTGTTACATTGCCACGTCGTGGTTCTCTCACGGGGCTTTCCGAATTGGTGTTGACGGACACGTAGTTCTCTGCGGTCTAAGAGTTACGACTCTTGCAAAAAAATAAAAAGGAAGAAAATAAAAAGAGGGGTGCAACACGAGGACTTCCCGGGAGGTCACCCATCCTAGTACTACTCTCGCCCAAGCACGCTTAACTACGGAGTTCTGATGGGATCCGGTGCATTAGTGCTGGTATGATCGCACCCGTTAGTGCATGAGGTGCCACCGGATATATCCTTTCCGACGGTCGTCAAGAGTCGCTTTTTAATGTGGGTCCCACTCCGTGGTTCGGCCGACGGTGGGTGGGTCGAAGAACGCATATCCGAATACATCGAAACGACGACCAAAAAACAGTTTTTTTTTATCGAGTTTCGGTGCGGATCACAAAAATAGCCGAAAGAGGCACCAGAACTCAAATGCTGAGGTAGAGAATTTGCCAATGGTACTTCGTTACATTGCCACGTCGTGGTTCTCTCACGGGGCTTTCCGAATTGGTGTTGACGCACACGTAGTTCTCTGCGGTCTAAGAGTTACGACTCTTGCAAAAAAATAAAAAAGAAGAACATAAAAAGAGGGGTGCAACACGAGGACTTCCCGGGAGGTCACCCATCCTAGTACTACTCTCGATAAAAGCACGCTTAACTGCGGAGTTCTGATGGGATCCGGTGCATTAGTGCTGGTATGATCGCACCCGTTAGTGCATGAGGTGCCACCGGATATATATCCTTTCCGACGGTCGTCAAGAGTCGCTTTTTAATGTGGGTCCCACTCCGTGGTTCGGCCGACGGTGGGTGGGTCGAAGAACGCATATCCGAATACATCGAAACGACGACCAAAAAACAGTTTTTTGTTATCGAGTTTCGGTGCGGATCACAAAAATAGCCGAAAGAGGCACCAGAACTCAAATGCTGAGGTAGAGAATTTGCCAATGGTACTTCGTTACATTGCCACGTCGTGGTTCTCTCACGGGGCTTTCCGAATTGGTGTTGACGCACACGTAGTTCTCTGCGGTCTAAGAGTTACGACTCTTGCAAAAAAATAAAAAAGAAGAACATAAAAAGAGGGGTGCAACACGAGGACTTCCCGGGAGGTCACCCATCCTAGTACTACTCTCGATAAAAGCACGCTTAACTGCGGAGTTCTGATGGGATCCGGTGCATTAGTGCTGGTATGATCGCACCCGTTAGTGCATGAGGTGCCACCGGATATATATCCTTTCCGACGGTCGTCAAGAGTCGCTTTTTAATGTGGGTCCCACTCCGTGGTTCGGCCGACGGTGGGTGGGTCGAAGAACGCATATCCGAATACATCGAAACGACGACCAAAAAACAGTTTTTTGTTATCGAGTTTCGGTGCGGATCACAAAAATAGCCGAAAGAGGCACCAGAACTCAAAATCTGAGGTCGAGAATTTGCCAATGGTACTTCGTTACATTGCCACGTCGTGGTTCTCTCACGGGGCTTTCCGAATTGGTGTTGACGGACACGTAGTTCTCTGCGGTCTAAGAGTTACGACTCTTGCAAAAAAATAAAAAGGAAGAAAATAAAAAGAGGGGTGCAACACGAGGACTTCCCAGGAGGTCACCCATCCTAGTACTACTCTCGCCCAAGCACGCTTAACTGCGGAGTTCTGATGGGATCCGGTGCATTAGTGCTGGTATGATCGCACCCGTTAGTGCATGAGGTGCCACCGGATATATCCTTTCCGACGGTCGTCAAGAGTCGCTTTTTAATGTGGGTCCCACTCCGTGGTTCGGCCGACGGTGGGTGGGTCGAAGAACGCATATCCGAATACATCGAAACGACGACTAAAAAACAGTTTTTTGTTATCGAGTTTCGGTGCGGATCACAAAAATAGCCGAAAGAGGCACCAGAACTCAAAATCTGAGGTCGAGAATTTGCCAATGGTACTTCGTTACATTGCCACGTCGTGGTTCTCTCACGGGGCTTTCCGAATTGGTGTTGACGCACACGTAGTTCTCTGCGGTCTAAGAGTTACGACTCTTGCAAAAAAATAAAAAGGAAGAAAATAAAAAGAGGGGTGCAACACGAGGACTTCCCGGGAGGTCACCCATCCTAGTACTACTCTCGCCCAAGCACGCTTAACTGCGGAGTTCTGATGGGATCCGGTGCATTAGTGCTGGTATGATCGCACCCGTTAGTGCATGAGGTGCCACCGGATATATATCCTTTCCGACGGTCGTCAAGAGTCGCTTTTTAATGTGGGTCCCACTCCGTGGTTCGGCCGACGGTGGGTGGGTCGAAGAACGCATATCCGAATACATCGAAACGACGACTAAAAAACAGTTTTTTGTTATCGAGTTTCGGTGCGGATCACAAAAATAGCCGAAAGAGGCACCAGAACTCAAAATCTGAGGTCGAGAATTTGCCAATGGTACTTCGTTACATTGCCACGTCGTGGTTCTCTCACGGGGCTTTCCGAATTGGTGTTGACGGACACGTAGTTCTCTGCGGTCTAAGAGTTACGACTCTTGCAAAAAAATAAAAAGGAAGAAAATAAAAAGAGGGGTGCAACACGAGGACTTCCCGGGAGGTCACCCATCCTAGTACTACTCTCGCCCAAGCACGCTTAACTGCGGAGTTCTGATGGGATCCGGTGCATTAGTGCTGGTATGATCGCACCCGTTAGTGCATGGGGTGCCACCGGATATATCTTTTCCGACGGTCGTCAAGAGTCGCTTTTTAATGTGGGTCCCACTCCGTGGTTCGGCCGACGGTGGGTGGGTCGAAGAACGCATATCCGAATACATCGAAACGACGACCAAAAAACAGTTTTTTGTTATCGAGTTTCGGTGCGGATCACAAAAATAGCCGAAAGAGGCACCAGAACTCAAAATCTGAGGTCGAGAATTTGCCAATGGTACTTTGTTACATTGCCACGTCGTGGTTCTCTCACGGGGCTTTCCGAATTGGTGTTGACGGACACGTAGTTCTCTGCGGTCTAAGAGTTACGACTCTTGCAAAAAAATAAAAAGGAAGAAAATAAAAAGAGGGGTGCAACACGAGGACTTCCCGGGAGGTCACCCATCCTAGTACTACTCTCGCCCAAGCACGCTTAACTGCGGAGTTCTGATGGGATCCGGTGCATTAGTGCTGGTATGATCGCACCCGTTAGTGCATGAGGTGCCACCGGATATATCCTTTCCGACGGTCGTCAAGAGTCGCTTTTTAATGTGGGTCCCACTCCGTGGTTCGGCCGACGGTGGGTGGGTCGAAGAACGCATATCCGAATACATCGAAACGACGACCAAAAAACAGTTTTTTTTTATCGAGTTTCGGTGCGGATCACAAAAATAGCCGAAAGAGGCACCAGAACTCAAATGCTGAGGTAGAGAATTTGCCAATGGTACTTCGTTACATTGCCACGTCGTGGTTCTCTCACGGGGCTTTCCGAATTGGTGTTGACGCACACGTAGTTCTCTGCGGTCTAAGAGTTACGACTCTTGCAAAAAAATAAAAAAGAAGAACATAAAAAGAGGGGTGCAACACGAGGACTTCCCGGGAGGTCACCCATCCTAGTACTACTCTCGATAAAAGCACGCTTAACTGCGGAGTTCTGATGGGATCCGGTGCATTAGTGCTGGTATGATCGCACCCGTTAGTGCATGAGGTGCCACCGGATATATATCCTTTCCGACGGTCGTCAAGAGTCGCTTTTTAATGTGGGTCCCACTCCGTGGTTCGGCCGACGGTGGGTGGGTCGAAGAACGCATATCCGAATACATCGAAACGACGACCAAAAAACAGTTTTTTGTTATCGAGTTTCGGTGCGGATCACAAAAATAGCCGAAAGAGGCACCAGAACTCAAAATCTGAGGTCGAGAATTTGCCAATGGTACTTCGTTACATTGCCACGTCGTGGTTCTCTCACGGGGCTTTCCGAATTGGTGTTGACGGACACGTAGTTCTCTGCGGTCTAAGAGTTACGACTCTTGCAAAAAAATAAAAAGGAAGAAAATAAAAAGAGGGGTGCAACACGAGGACTTCCCGGGAGGTCACCCATCCTAGTACTACTCTCGCCCAAGCACGCTTAACTGCGGAGTTCTGATGGGATCCGGTGCATTAGTGCTGGTATGATCGCACCCGTTAGTGCATGAGGTGCCACCGGATATATCCTTTCCGACGGTCGTCAAGAGTCGCTTTTTAATGTGGGTCCCACTCCGTGGTTCGGCCGACGGTGGGTGGGTCGAAGAACGCATATCCGAATACATCGAAACGACGACTAAAAAACAGTTTTTTGTTATCGAGTTTCGGTGCGGATCACAAAAATAGCCGAAAGAGGCACCAGAACTCAAAATCTGAGGTCGAGAATTTGCCAATGGTACTTCGTTACATTGCCACGTCGTGGTTCTCTCACGGGGCTTTCCGAATTGGTGTTGACGCACACGTAGTTCTCTGCGGTCTAAGAGTTACGACTCTTGCAAAAAAATAAAAAGGAAGAAAATAAAAAGAGGGGTGCAACACGAGGACTTCCCGGGAGGTCACCCATCCTAGTACTACTCTCGCCCAAGCACGCTTAACTGCGGAGTTCTGATGGGATCCGGTGCATTAGTGCTGGTATGATCGCACCCGTTAGTGCATGAGGTGCCACCGGATATATATCCTTTCCGACGGTCGTCAAGAGTCGCTTTTTAATGTGGGTCCCACTCCGTGGTTCGGCCGACGGTGGGTGGGTCGAAGAACGCATATCCGAATACATCGAAACGACGACCAAAAAACAGTTTTTTGTTATCGAGTTTCGGTGCGGATCACAAAAATAGCCGAAAGAGGCACCAGAACTCAAATGCTGAGGTAGAGAATTTGCCAATGGTACTTCGTTACATTGCCACGTCGTGGTTCTCTCACGGGGCTTTCCGAATTGGTGTTGACGGACACGTAGTTCTCTGCGGTCTAAGAGTTACGACTCTTGCAAAAAAATAAAAAAGAAGAACATAAAAAGAGGGGTGCAACACGAGGACTTCCCGGGAGGTCACCCATCCTAGTACTACTCTCGATAAAAGCACGCTTAACTGCGGAGTTCTGATGGGATCCGGTGCATTAGTGCTGGTATGATCGCACCCGTTAGTGCATGAGGTGCCACCGGATATATATCCTTTCCGACGGTCGTCAAGAGTCGCTTTTTAATGTGGGTCCCACTCCGTGGTTCGGCCGACGGTGGGTGGGTCGAAGAACGCATATCCGAATACATCGAAACGACGACCAAAAAACAGTTTTTTGTTATCGAGTTTCGGTGCGGATCACAAAAATAGCCGAAAGAGGCACCAGAACTCAAAATCTGAGGTCGAGAATTTGCCAATGGTACTTCGTTACATTGCCACGTCGTGGTTCTCTCACGGGGCTTTCCGAATTGGTGTTGACGGACACGTAGTTCTCTGCGGTCTAAGAGTTACGACTCTTGCAAAAAAATAAAAAGGAAGAAAATAAAAAGAGGGGTGCAACACGAGGACTTCCCAGGAGGTCACCCATCCTAGTACTACTCTCGCCCAAGCACGCTTAACTGCGGAGTTCTGATGGGATCCGGTGCATTAGTGCTGGTATGATCGCACCCGTTAGTGCATGAGGTGCCACCGGATATATCCTTTCCGACGGTCGTCAAGAGTCGCTTTTTAATGTGGGTCCCACTCCGTGGTTCGGCCGACGGTGGGTGGGTCGAAGAACGCATATCCGAATACATCGAAACGACGACTAAAAAACAGTTTTTTGTTATCGAGTTTCGGTGCGGATCACAAAAATAGCCGAAAGAGGCACCAGAACTCAAAATCTGAGGTCGAGAATTTGCCAATGGTACTTCGTTACATTGCCACGTCGTGGTTCTCTCACGGGGCTTTCCGAATTGGTGTTGACGCACACGTAGTTCTCTGCGGTCTAAGAGTTACGACTCTTGCAAAAAAATAAAAAGGAAGAAAATAAAAAGAGGGGTGCAACACGAGGACTTCCCGGGAGGTCACCCATCCTAGTACTACTCTCGCCCAAGCACGCTTAACTGCGGAGTTCTGATGGGATCCGGTGCATTAGTGCTGGTATGATCGCACCCGTTAGTGCATGAGGTGCCACCGGATATATATCCTTTCCGACGGTCGTCAAGAGTCGCTTTTTAATGTGGGTCCCACTCCGTGGTTCGGCCGACGGTGGGTGGGTCGAAGAACGCATATCCGAATACATCGAAACGACGACTAAAAAACAGTTTTTTGTTATCGAGTTTCGGTGCGGATCACAAAAATAGCCGAAAGAGGCACCAGAACTCAAAATCTGAGGTCGAGAATTTGCCAATGGTACTTCGTTACATTGCCACGTCGTGGTTCTCTCACGGGGCTTTCCGAATTGGTGTTGACGGACACGTAGTTCTCTGCGGTCTAAGAGTTACGACTCTTGCAAAAAAATAAAAAGGAAGAAAATAAAAAGAGGGGTGCAACACGAGGACTTCCCGGGAGGTCACCCATCCTAGTACTACTCTCGCCCAAGCACGCTTAACTGCGGAGTTCTGATGGGATCCGGTGCATTAGTGCTGGTATGATCGCACCCGTTAGTGCATGGGGTGCCACCGGATATATCTTTTCCGACGGTCGTCAAGAGTCGCTTTTTAATGTGGGTCCCACTCCGTGGTTCGGCCGACGGTGGGTGGGTCGAAGAACGCATATCCGAATACATCGAAACGACGACCAAAAAACAGTTTTTTGTTATCGAGTTTCGGTGCGGATCACAAAAATAGCCGAAAGAGGCACCAGAACTCAAAATCTGAGGTCGAGAATTTGCCAATGGTACTTTGTTACATTGCCACGTCGTGGTTCTCTCACGGGGCTTTCCGAATTGGTGTTGACGGACACGTAGTTCTCTGCGGTCTAAGAGTTACGACTCTTGCAAAAAAATAAAAAGGAAGAAAATAAAAAGAGGGGTGCAACACGAGGACTTCCCGGGAGGTCACCCATCCTAGTACTACTCTCGCCCAAGCACGCTTAACTGCGGAGTTCTGATGGGATCCGGTGCATTAGTGCTGGTATGATCGCACCCGTTAGTGCATGAGGTGCCACCGGATATATCCTTTCCGACGGTCGTCAAGAGTCGCTTTTTAATGTGGGTCCCACTCCGTGGTTCGGCCGACGGTGGGTGGGTCGAAGAACGCATATCCGAATACATCGAAACGACGACCAAAAAACAGTTTTTTTTTATCGAGTTTCGGTGCGGATCACAAAAATAGCCGAAAGAGGCACCAGAACTCAAATGCTGAGGTAGAGAATTTGCCAATGGTACTTCGTTACATTGCCACGTCGTGGTTCTCTCACGGGGCTTTCCGAATTGGTGTTGACGCACACGTAGTTCTCTGCGGTCTAAGAGTTACGACTCTTGCAAAAAAATAAAAAAGAAGAACATAAAAAGAGGGGTGCAACACGAGGACTTCCCGGGAGGTCACCCATCCTAGTACTACTCTCGATAAAAGCACGCTTAACTGCGGAGTTCTGATGGGATCCGGTGCATTAGTGCTGGTATGATCGCACCCGTTAGTGCATGAGGTGCCACCGGATATATATCCTTTCCGACGGTCGTCAAGAGTCGCTTTTTAATGTGGGTCCCACTCCGTGGTTCGGCCGACGGTGGGTGGGTCGAAGAACGCATATCCGAATACATCGAAACGACGACCAAAAAACAGTTTTTTGTTATCGAGTTTCGGTGCGGATCACAAAAATAGCCGAAAGAGGCACCAGAACTCAAAATCTGAGGTCGAGAATTTGCCAATGGTACTTCGTTACATTGCCACGTCGTGGTTCTCTCACGGGGCTTTCCGAATTGGTGTTGACGGACACGTAGTTCTCTGCGGTCTAAGAGTTACGACTCTTGCAAAAAAATAAAAAGGAAGAAAATAAAAAGAGGGGTGCAACACGAGGACTTCCCGGGAGGTCACCCATCCTAGTACTACTCTCGCCCAAGCACGCTTAACTGCGGAGTTCTGATGGGATCCGGTGCATTAGTGCTGGTATGATCGCACCCGTTAGTGCATGAGGTGCCACCGGATATATATCCTTTCCGACGGTCGTCAAGAGTCGCTTTTTAATGTGGGTCCCACTCCGTGGTTCGGCCGACGGTGGGTGGGTCGAAGAACGCATATCCGAATACATCGAAACGACGACCAAAAAACAGTTTTTTGTTATCGAGTTTCGGTGCGGATCACAAAAATAGCCGAAAGAGGCACCAGAACTCAAATGCTGAGGTAGAGAATTTGCCAATGGTACTTCGTTACATTGCCACGTCGTGGTTCTCTCACGGGGCTTTCCGAATTGGTGTTGACGGACACGTAGTTCTCTGCGGTCTAAGAGTTACGACTCTTGCAAAAAAATAAAAAAGAAGAACATAAAAAGAGGGGTGCAACACGAGGACTTCCCGGGAGGTCACCCATCCTAGTACTACTCTCGATAAAAGCACACTTAACTGCGGAGTTCTGATGGGATCCGGTGCATTAGTGCTGGTATGATCGCACCCGTTAGTGCATGAGGTGCCACCGGATATATATCCTTTCCGACGGTCGTCAAGAGTCGCTTTTTAATGTGGGTCCCACTCCGTGGTTCGGCCGACGGTGGGTGGGTCGAAGAACGCATATCCGAATACATCGAAACGACGACCAAAAAACAGTTTTTTGTTATCGAGTTTCGGTGCGGATCACAAAAATAGCCGAAAGAGGCACCAGAACTCAAAATCTGAGGTCGAGAATTTGCCAATGGTACTTCGTTACATTGCCACGTCGTGGTTCTCTCACGGGGCTTTCCGAATTGGTGTTGACGGACACGTAGTTCTCTGCGGTCTAAGAGTTACGACTCTTGCAAAAAAATAAAAAGGAAGAAAATAAAAAGAGGGGTGCAACACGAGGACTTCCCGGGAGGTCACCCATCCTAGTACTACTCTCGCCCAAGCACGCTTAACTGCGGAGTTCTGATGGGATCCGGTGCATTAGTGCTGGTATGATCGCACCCGTTAGTGCATGGGGTGCCACCGGATATATCTTTTCCGACGGTCGTCAAGAGTCGCTTTTTAATGTGGGTCCCACTCCGTGGTTCGGCCGACGGTGGGTGGGTCGAAGAACGCATATCCGAATACATCGAAACGACGACCAAAAAACAGTTTTTTGTTATCGAGTTTCGGTGCGGATCACAAAAATAGCCGAAAGAGGCACCAGAACTCAAAATCTGAGGTCGAGAATTTGCCAATGGTACTTCGTTACATTGCCACGTCGTGGTTCTCTCACGGGGCTTTCCGAATTGGTGTTGACGGACACGTAGTTCTCTGCGGTCTAAGAGTTACGACTCTTGCAAAAAAATAAAAAGGAAGAAAATAAAAAGAGGGGTGCAACACGAGGACTTCCCGGGAGGTCACCCATCCTAGTACTACTCTCGCCCAAGCACGCTTAACTGCGGAGTTCTGATGGGATCCGGTGCATTAGTGCTGGTATGATCGCACCCGTTAGTGCATGGGGTGCCACCGGATATATCTTTTCCGACGGTCGTCAAGAGTCGCTTTTTAATGTGGGTCCCACTCCGTGGTTCGGCCGACGGTGGGTGGGTCGAAGAACGCATATCCGAATACATCGAAACGACGACTAAAAACAGTTTTTTGTTATCGAGTTTCGGTGCGGATCACAAAAATAGCCGAAAGAGGCACCAGAACTGAAAATCTGAGGTCGAGAATTTGCCAATGGTACTTCGTTACATTGACAAGTCGTGGTTCTCTCACGGGGCTTTCCGAATTGGTGTTGACGGACACGTAGTTCTCTGCGGTCTAAGAGTTACGACTCTTGCAAAAAAATAAAAAGGAAGAAAATAAAAAGAGGGGTGCAACACGAGGACTTCCCGGGAGGTCACCCATCCTAGTACTACTCTCACCCAAGCACGCTTAACTGCGGAGCTCTGATGGGATCCGGTGCATTAGTGCTGGTATGATCGCACCCGTTAGTGCATGAGGTGCCACCGGATATATCCTTTCCGACGGTCGTCAAGAGTCGCTTTTTAATGTGGGTCCCACTCCGTGGTTCGGCCAACGGTGGGTGGGTCGAAGAACGCATATCCGAATACATCGAAACGACGACCAAAAAACAGTTTTTTGTTATCGAGTTTCGGTGCGGATCACAAAAATAGCCGAAAGAGGCACCAGAACTCAAAATCTGAGGTCGAGAATTTGCCAATGGTACTTCGTTACATTGCCACGTCGTGGTTCTCTCACGGGGCTTTCCGAATTGGTGTTGACGGACACGTAGTTCTCTGCGGTCTAAGAGTTACGACTCTTGCAAAAAAATAAAAAGGAAGAAAATAAAAAGAGGGGTGCAACACGAGGACTTCCCGGGAGGTCACCCATCCTAGTACTACTCTCGCCCATGCACGCTTAACTGCGGAGTTCTGATGGGATCCGGTGCATTAGTGCTGGTATGATCGCACCCGTTAGTGCATGGGGTGCCACCGGATATATCTTTTCCGACGGTCGTCAAGAGTCGCTTTTTAATGTGGGTCCCACTCCGTGGTTCGGCCGACGGTGGGTGGGTCGAAGAACGCATATCCGAATACATCGAAACGACGACCAAAAAACAGTTTTTTGTTATCGAGTTTCGGTGCGGATCACAAAAATAGCCGAAAGAGGCACCAGAACTCAAAATCTGAGGTCGAGAATTTGCCAATGGTACTTCGTTACATTGCCACGTCGTGGTTCTCTCACGGGGCTTTCCGAATTGGTGTTGACGGACACGTAGTTCTCTGCGGTCTAAGAGTTACGACTCTTGCAAAAAAATAAAAAGGAAGAAAATAAAAAGAGGGGTGCAACACGAGGACTTCCCGGGAGGTCACCCATCCTAGTACTACTCTCGCCCAAGCACGCTTAACTGCGGAGTTCTGATGGGATCCGGTGCATTAGTGCTGGTATGATCGCACCCGTTAGTGCATGGGGTGCCACCGGATATATCTTTTCCGACGGTCGTCAAGAGTCGCTTTTTAATGTGGGTCCCACTCCGTGGTTCGGCCGACGGTGGGTGGGTCGAAGAACGCATATCCGAATACATCGAAACGACGACCAAAAAACAGTTTTTTGTTATCGAGTTTCGGTGCGGATCACAAAAATAGCCGAAAGAGGCACCAGAACTCAAAATCTGAGGTCGAGAATTTGCCAATGGTACTTTGTTACATTGCCACGTCGTGGTTCTCTCACGGGGCTTTCCGAATTGGTGTTGACGGACACGTAGTTCTCTGCGGTCTAAGAGTTACGACTCTTGCAAAAAAATAAAAAGGAAGAAAATAAAAAGAGGGGTGCAACACGAGGACTTCCCGGGAGGTCACCCATCCTAGTACTACTCTCGCCCAAGCACGCTTAACTGCGGAGTTCTGATGGGATCCGGTGCATTAGTGCTGGTATGATCGCACCCGTTAGTGCATGAGGTGCCACCGGATATATCCTTTCCGACGGTCGTCAAGAGTCGCTTTTTAATGTGGGTCCCACTCCGTGGTTCGGCCGACGGTGGGTGGGTCGAAGAACGCATATCCGAATACATCGAAACGACGACCAAAAAACAGTTTTTTTTTATCGAGTTTCGGTGCGGATCACAAAAATAGCCGAAAGAGGCACCAGAACTCAAATGCTGAGGTAGAGAATTTGCCAATGGTACTTCGTTACATTGCCACGTCGTGGTTCTCTCACGGGGCTTTCCGAATTGGTGTTGACGCACACGTAGTTCTCTGCGGTCTAAGAGTTACGACTCTTGCAAAAAAATAAAAAAGAAGAACATAAAAAGAGGGGTGCAACACGAGGACTTCCCGGGAGGTCACCCATCCTAGTACTACTCTCGATAAAAGCACGCTTAACTGCGGAGTTCTGATGGGATCCGGTGCATTAGTGCTGGTATGATCGCACCCGTTAGTGCATGAGGTGCCACCGGATATATATCCTTTCCGACGGTCGTCAAGAGTCGCTTTTTAATGTGGGTCCCACTCCGTGGTTCGGCCGACGGTGGGTGGGTCGAAGAACGCATATCCGAATACATCGAAACGACGACCAAAAAACAGTTTTTTGTTATCGAGTTTCGGTGCGGATCACAAAAATAGCCGAAAGAGGCACCAGAACTCAAAATCTGAGGTCGAGAATTTGCCAATGGTACTTCGTTACATTGCCACGTCGTGGTTCTCTCACGGGGCTTTCCGAATTGGTGTTGACGGACACGTAGTTCTCTGCGGTCTAAGAGTTACGACTCTTGCAAAAAAATAAAAAGGAAGAAAATAAAAAGAGGGGTGCAACACGAGGACTTCCCGGGAGGTCACCCATCCTAGTACTACTCTCGCCCAAGCACGCTTAACTGCGGAGTTCTGATGGGATCCGGTGCATTAGTGCTGGTATGATCGCACCCGTTAGTGCATGAGGTGCCACCGGATATATATCCTTTCCGACGGTCGTCAAGAGTCGCTTTTTAATGTGGGTCCCACTCCGTGGTTCGGCCGACGGTGGGTGGGTCGAAGAACGCATATCCGAATACATCGAAACGACGACCAAAAAACAGTTTTTTGTTATCGAGTTTCGGTGCGGATCACAAAAATAGCCGAAAGAGGCACCAGAACTAAAATGCTGAGGTAGAGAATTTGCCAATGGTACTTCGTTACATTGCCACGTCGTGGTTCTCTCACGGGGCTTTCCGAATTGGTGTTGACGGACACGTAGTTCTCTGCGGTCTAAGAGTTACGACTCTTGCAAAAAAATAAAAAAGAAGAACATAAAAAGAGGGGTGCAACACGAGGACTTCCCGGGAGGTCACCCATCCTAGTACTACTCTCGATAAAAGCACGCTTAACTGCGGAGTTCTGATGGGATCCGGTGCATTAGTGCTGGTATGATCGCACCCGTTAGTGCATGAGGTGCCACCGGATATATATCCTTTCCGACGGTCGTCAAGAGTCGCTTTTTAATGTGGGTCCCACTCCGTGGTTCGGCCGACGGTGGGTGGGTCGAAGAACGCATATCCGAATACATCGAAACGACGACCAAAAAACAGTTTTTTGTTATCGAGTTTCGGTGCGGATCACAAAAATAGCCGAAAGAGGCACCAGAACTCAAAATCTGAGGTCGAGAATTTGCCAATGGTACTTCGTTACATTGCCACGTCGTGGTTCTCTCACGGGGCTTTCCGAATTGGTGTTGACGGACACGTAGTTCTCTGCGGTCTAAGAGTTACGACTCTTGCAAAAAAATAAAAAGGAAGAAAATAAAAAGAGGGGTGCAACACGAGGACTTCCCGGGAGGTCACCCATCCTAGTACTACTCTCGCCCATGCACGCTTAACTGCGGAGTTCTGATGGGATCCGGTGCATTAGTGCTGGTATGATCGCACCCGTTAGTGCATGGGGTGCCACCGGATATATCTTTTCCGACGGTCGTCAAGAGTCGCTTTTTAATGTGGGTCCCACTCCGTGGTTCGGCCGACGGTGGGTGGGTCGAAGAACGCATATCCGAATACATCGAAACGACGACCAAAAAACAGTTTTTTGTTATCGAGTTTCGGTGCGGATCACAAAAATAGCCGAAAGAGGCACCAGAACTCAAAATCTGAGGTCGAGAATTTGCCAATGGTACTTTGTTACATTGCCACGTCGTGGTTCTCTCACGGGGCTTTCCGAATTGGTGTTGACGGACACGTAGTTCTCTGCGGTCTAAGAGTTACGACTCTTGCAAAAAAATAAAAAGGAAGAAAATAAAAAGAGGGGTGCAACACGAGGACTTCCCGGGAGGTCACCCATCCTAGTACTACTCTCGCCCAAGCACGCTTAACTGCGGAGTTCTGATGGGATCCGGTGCATTAGTGCTGGTATGATCGCACCCGTTAGTGCATGAGGTGCCACCGGATATATCCTTTCCGACGGTCGTCAAGAGTCGCTTTTTAATGTGGGTCCCACTCCGTGGTTCGGCCGACGGTGGGTGGGTCGAAGAACGCATATCCGAATACATCGAAACGACGACTAAAAAACAGTTTTTTGTTATCGAGTTTCGGTGCGGATCACAAAAATAGCCGAAAGAGGCACCAGAACTCAAAATCTGAGGTCGAGAATTTGCCAATGGTACTTCGTTACATTGCCACGTCGTGGTTCTCTCACGGGGCTTTCCGAATTGGTGTTGACGGACACGTAGTTCTCTGCGGTCTAAGAGTTACGACTCTTGCAAAAAAATAAAAAGGAAGAAAATAAAAAGAGGGGTGCAACACGAGGACTTCCCGGGAGGTCACCCATCCTAGTACTACTCTCGCCCAAGCACGCTTAACTGCGGAGTTCTGATGGGATCCGGTGCATTAGTGCTGGTATGATCGCACCCGTTAGTTCATGAGGTGCCACCGGATATATCCTTTCCGACGGTCGTCAAGAGTCGCTTTTTAATGTGGGTCCCACTCCGTGGTTCGGCCGACGGTGGGTGGGTCGAAGAACGCATATCCGAATACATCGAAACGACGACTGAAAAACAGTTTTTTGTTATCGAGTTTCGGTGCGGATCACAAAAATAGCCGAAAGAGGCACCAGAACTCAAAATCTGAGGTCGAGAATTTGCCAATGGTACTTCGTTACATTGCCACGTCGTGGTTCTCTCACGGGGCTTTCCGAATTGGTGTTGACGGACACGTAGTTCTCTGCGGTCTAAGAGTTACGACTCTTGCAAAAAAATAAAAAGGAAGAAAATAAAAAGAGGGGTGCAACACGAGGACTTCCCGGGAGGTCACCCATCCTAGTACTACTCTCGCCCAAGCACGCTTAACTGCGGAGTTCTGATGGGATCCGGTGCATTAGTGCTGGTATGATCGCACCCGTTAGTGCATGAGGTGCCACCGGATATATCCTTTCCGACGGTCGTCAAGAGTCGCTTTTTAATGTGGGTCCCACTCCGTGGTTCGGCCGACGGTGGGTGGGTCGAAGAACGCATATCCGAATACATCGAAACGACGACTAAAAACAGTTTTTTGTTATCGAGTTTCGGTGCGGATCACAAAAATAGCCGAAAGAGGCACCAGAACTGAAAATCTGAGGTCGAGAATTTTCCAATGGTACTTCGTTACATTGCCACGTCGTGGTTCTCTCACGGGGCTTTCCGAATTGGTGTTGACGGACACGTAGTTCTCTGCGGTCTAAGAGTTACGACTCTTGCAAAAAAATAAAAAGGAAGAAAATAAAAAGAGGGGTGCAACACGAGGACTTCCCGGGAGGTCACCCATCCTAGTACTACTCTCGCCCAAGCACGCTTAACTGCGGAGTTCTGATGGGATCCGGTGCATTAGTGCTGGTATGATCGCACCCGTTAGTGCATGAGGTGCCACCGGATATATCCTTTCCGACGGTCGTCAAGAGTCGCTTTTTAATGTGGGTCCCACTCCGTGGTTCGGCCGACGGTGGGTGGGTCGAAGAACGCATATCCGAATACATCGAAACGACGACCAAAAAACAGTTTTTTGTTATCGAGTTTCGGTGCGGATCACAAAAATAGCCGAAAGAGGCACCAGAACTCAAAATCTGAGGTCGAGAATTTGCCAATGGTACTTCGTTACATTGACATGTCGTGGTTCTCTCACGAGGCTTTCCGAATTGGTGTTGACGGACACGTAGTTCTCTGCGGTCTAAGAGTTACGACTCTTGCAAAAAAATAAAAAGGAAGAAAATAAAAAGAGGGGTGCAACACGAGGACTTCCCGGGAGGTCACCCATCCTAGTACTACTCTCACCCAAGCACGCTTAACTGCGGAGCTCTGATGGGATCCGGTGCATTAGTGCTGGTATGATCGCACCCGTTAGTGCATGAGGTGCCACCGGATATATCCTTTCCGACGGTCGTCAAGAGTCGCTTTTTAATGTGGGTCCCACTCCGTGGTTCGGCCGACGGTGAGTGGGTCGAAGAACGCATATCCGAATACATCGAAACGACGACCAAAAAACAGTTTTTTGTTTATCGAGTTTCGGTGCGGATCACAAAAATAGCCGAAAGAGGCACCAGAACTCAAAATCTGAGGTCGAGAATTTGCCAATGGTACTTCGTTACATTGCCACGTCGTGGTTCTCTCACGGGGCTTTCCGAATTGGTGTTGACGGACACGTAGTTCTCTGCGGTCTAAGAGTTACGACTCTTGCAAAAAAATAAAAAGGAAGAAAATAAAAAGAGGGGTGCAACACGAGGACTTCCCGGGAGGTCACCCATCCTAGTACTACTCTCGCCCAAGCACGCTTAACTGCGGAGTTCTGATGGGATCCGGTGCATTAGTGCTGGTATGATCGCACCCGTTAGTGCATGAGGTGCCACCGGATATATCCTTTCCGACGGTCGTCAAGAGTCGCTTTTTAATGTGGGTCCCACTCCGTGGTTCGGCCGACGGTGGGTGGGTCAAGAACGCATATCCGAATACATCGAAACGACGACTAAAAAACAGTTTTTTGTTATCGAGTTTCGGTGCGGATCACAAAAATAGCCGAAAGAGGCACCAGAACTGAAAATCTGAGGTCGAGAATTTGCCAATGGTACTTCGTTACATTGCCACGTCGTGGTTCTCTCACGGGGCTTTCCGAATTGGTGTTGACGGACACGTAGTTCTCTGCGGTCTAAGAGTTACGACTCTTGCAAAAAAATAAAAAGGAAGAAAATAAAAAGAGGGGTGCAACACGAGGACTTCCCGGGAGGTCACCCATCCTAGTACTACTCTCGCCCAAGCACGCTTAACTGCGGAGTTCTGATGGGATCCGGTGCATTAGAGCTGATATGATCGCACCCGTTAATGCATGAGGTGCCATCGGATATATCCTTTCCGACGGTCGTCAAGAGTCGTTTTTTAATGTGGGTCCCACTCCGTGGTTCGGCCGACGGTGGGTGGGTCGAAGAACGCATATCCGAATACATCGAAACGACGACTAAAAACAGTTTTTTGTTATCGAGTTTCGGTGCGGATCACAAAAATAGCCGAAAGAGGCACCAGAACTGAAAATCTGAGGTCGAGAATTTGCCAATGGTACTTCGTTACATTGACAAGTCGTGGTTCTCTCACGGGGCTTTCCGAATTGGTGTTGACGGACACGTAGTTCTCTGCGGTCTAAGAGTTACGACTCTTGCAAAAAAATAAAAAGGAAGAAAATAAAAAGAGGGGTGCAACACGAGGACTTCCCGGGAGGTCACCCATCCTAGTACTACTCTCGCCCAAGCACGCTTAACTGCGGAGTTCTGATGGGATCCGGTGCATTAGTGCTGGTATGATCGCACCCGTTAGTTCATGAGGTGCCACCGGATATATCCTTTCCGACGGTCGTCAAGAGTCGCTTTTTAATGTGGGTCCCACTCCGTGGTTCGGCCGACGGTGGGTGGGTCGAAGAACGCATATCCGAATACATCGAAACGACGACTGAAAAACAGTTTTTTGTTATCGAGTTTCGGTGCGGATCACAAAAATAGCCGAAAGAGGCACCAGAACTCAAAATCTGAGGTCGAGAATTTGCCAATGGTACTTCGTTACATTGCCACGTCGTGGTTCTCTCACGGGGCTTTCCGAATTGGTGTTGACGGACACGTAGTTCTCTGCGGTCTAAGAGTTACGACTCTTGCAAAAAAATAAAAAGGAAGAAAATAAAAAGAGGGGTGCAACACGAGGACTTCCCGGGAGGTCACCCATCCTAGTACTACTCTCGCCCAAGCACGCTTAACTGCGGAGTTCTGATGGGATCCGGTGCATTAGTGCTGGTATGATCGCACCCGTTAGTGCATGAGGTGCCACCGGATATATCCTTTCCGACGGTCGTCAAGAGTCGCTTTTTAATGTGGGTCCCACTCCGTGGTTCGGCCGACGGTGGGTGGGTCGAAGAACGCATATCCGAATACATCGAAACGACGACTAAAAACAGTTTTTTGTTATCGAGTTTCGGTGCGGATCACAAAAATAGCCGAAAGAGGCACCAGAACTGAAAATCTGAGGTCGAGAATTTTCCAATGGTACTTCGTTACATTGCCACGTCGTGGTTCTCTCACGGGGCTTTCCGAATTGGTGTTGACGGACACGTAGTTCTCTGCGGTCTAAGAGTTACGACTCTTGCAAAAAAATAAAAAGGAAGAAAATAAAAAGAGGGGTGCAACACGAGGACTTCCCGGGAGGTCACCCATCCTAGTACTACTCTCGCCCAAGCACGCTTAACTGCGGAGTTCTGATGGGATCCGGTGCATTAGTGCTGGTATGATCGCACCCGTTAGTGCATGAGGTGCCACCGGATATATCCTTTCCGACGGTCGTCAAGAGTCGCTTTTTAATGTGGGTCCCACTCCGTGGTTCGGCCGACGGTGGGTGGGTCGAAGAACGCATATCCGAATACATCGAAACGACGACCAAAAAACAGTTTTTTGTTATCGAGTTTCGGTGCGGATCACAAAAATAGCCGAAAGAGGCACCAGAACTCAAAATCTGAGGTCGAGAATTTGCCAATGGTACTTCGTTACATTGACATGTCGTGGTTCTCTCACGAGGCTTTCCGAATTGGTGTTGACGGACACGTAGTTCTCTGCGGTCTAAGAGTTACGACTCTTGCAAAAAAATAAAAAGGAAGAAAATAAAAAGAGGGGTGCAACACGAGGACTTCCCGGGAGGTCACCCATCCTAGTACTACTCTCACCCAAGCACGCTTAACTGCGGAGCTCTGATGGGATCCGGTGCATTAGTGCTGGTATGATCGCACCCGTTAGTGCATGAGGTGCCACCGGATATATCCTTTCCGACGGTCGTCAAGAGTCGCTTTTTAATGTGGGTCCCACTCCGTGGTTCGGCCGACGGTGAGTGGGTCGAAGAACGCATATCCGAATACATCGAAACGACGACCAAAAAACAGTTTTTTGTTATCGAGTTTCGGTGCGGATCACAAAAATAGCCGAAAGAGGCACCAGAACTCAAAATCTGAGGTCGAGAATTTGCCAATGGTACTTCGTTACATTGCCACGTCGTGGTTCTCTCACGGGGCTTTCCGAATTGGTGTTGACGGACACGTAGTTCTCTGCGGTCTAAGAGTTACGACTCTTGCAAAAAAATAAAAAGGAAGAAAATAAAAAGAGGGGTGCAACACGAGGACTTCCCGGGAGGTCACCCATCCTAGTACTACTCTCGCCCAAGCACGCTTAACTGCGGAGTTCTGATGGGATCCGGTGCATTAGTGCTGGTATGATCGCACCCGTTAGTGCATGAGGTGCCACCGGATATATCCTTTCCGACGGTCGTCAAGAGTCGCTTTTTAATGTGGGTCCCACTCCGTGGTTCGGCCGACGGTGGGTGGGTCGAAGAACGCATATCCGAATACATCGAAACGACGACTAAAAAACAGTTTTTTGTTATCGAGTTTCGGTGCGGATCACAAAAATAGCCGAAAGAGGCACCAGAACTGAAAATCTGAGGTCGAGAATTTGCCAATGGTACTTCGTTACATTGCCACGTCGTGGTTCTCTCACGGGGCTTTCCGAATTGGTGTTGACGGACACGTAGTTCTCTGCGGTCTAAGAGTTACGACTCTTGCAAAAAAATAAAAAGGAAGAAAATAAAAAGAGGGGTGCAACACGAGGACTTCCCGGGAGGTCACCCATCCTAGTACTACTCTCGCCCAAGCACGCTTAACTGCGGAGTTCTGATGGGATCCGGTGCATTAGAGCTGATATGATCGCACCCGTTAATGCATGAGGTGCCATCGGATATATCCTTTCCGACGGTCGTCAAGAGTCGTTTTTTAATGTGGGTCCCACTCCGTGGTTCGGCCGACGGTGGGTGGGTCGAAGAACGCATATCCGAATACATCGAAACGACGACTAAAAACAGTTTTTTGTTATCGAGTTTCGGTGCGGATCACAAAAATAGCCGAAAGAGGCACCAGAACTGAAAATCTGAGGTCGAGAATTTGCCAATGGTACTTCGTTACATTGACAAGTCGTGGTTCTCTCACGGGGCTTTCCGAATTGGTGTTGACGGACACGTAGTTCTCTGCGGTCTAAGAGTTACGACTCTTGCAAAAAAATAAAAAGGAAGAAAATAAAAAGAGGGGTGCAACACGAGGACTTCCCGGGAGGTCACCCATCCTAGTACTACTCTCACCCAAGCACGCTTAACTGCGGAGCTCTGATGGGATCCGGTGCATTAGTGCTGGTATGATCGCACCCGTTAGTGCATGAGGTGCCACCGGATATATCCTTTCCGACGGTCGTCAAGAGTCGCTTTTTAATGTGGGTCCCACTCCGTGGTTCGGCCAACGGTGGGTGGGTCGAAGAACGCATATCCGAATACATCGAAACGACGACCAAAAAACAGTTTTTTGTTATCGAGTTTCGGTGCGGATCACAAAAATAGCCGAAAGAGGCACCAGAACTCAAAATCTGAGGTCGAGAATTTGCCAATGGTACTTCGTTACATTGCCACGTCGTGGTTCTCTCACGGGGCTTTCCGAATTGGTGTTGACGGACACGTAGTTCTCTGCGGTCTAAGAGTTACGACTCTTGCAAAAAAATAAAAAGGAAGAAAATAAAAAGAGGGGTGCAACACGAGGACTTCCCGGGAGGTCACCCATCCTAGTACTACTCTCGCCCAAGCACGCTTAACTGCGGAGTTCTGATGGGATCCGGTGCATTAGTGCTGGTATGATCGCACCCGTTAGTGCATGAGGTGCCACCGGATATATCCTTTCCGACGGTCGTCAAGAGTCGCTTTTTAATGTGGGTCCCACTCCGTGGTTCGGCCGACGGTGGGTGGGTCGAAGAACGCATATCCGAATACATCGAAACGACGGACTAAAAAACAGTTTTTTGTTATCGAGTTTCGGTGCGGATCACAAAAATAGCCGAAAGAGGCACCAGAACTCAAAATCTGAGGTCGAGAATTTGCCAATGGTACTTCGTTACATTGCCACGTCGTGGTTCTCTCACGGGGCTTTCCGAATTGGTGTTGACGGACACGTAGTTCTCTGCGGTCTAAGAGTTACGACTCTTGCAAAAAAATAAAAAGGAAGAAAATAAAAAGAGGGGTGCAACACGAGGACTTCCCGGGAGGTCACCCATCCTAGTACTACTCTCGCCCAAGCACGCTTAACTGCGGAGTTCTGATGGGATCCGGTGCATTAGTGCTGGTATGATCGCACCCGTTAGTGCATGAGGTGCCACCGGATATATCCTTTCCGACGGTCGTCAAGAGTCGCTTTTTAATGTGGGTCCCACTCCGTGGTTCGGCCGACGGTGGGTGGGTCGAAGAACGCATATCCGAATACATCGAAACGACGACTAAAAAACAGTTTTTTGTTATCGAGTTTCGGTGCGGATCACAAAAATAGCCGAAAGAGGCACCAGAACTCAAAATCTGAGGTCGAGAATTTGCCAATGGTACTTCGTTACATTGCCACGTCGTGGTTCTCTCACGGGGCTTTCCGAATTGGTGTTGACGGACACGTAGTTCTCTGCGGTCTAAGAGTTACGACTCTTGCAAAAAAATAAAAAGGAAGAAAATAAAAAGAGGGGTGCAACACGAGGACTTCCCGGGAGGTCACCCATCCTAGTACTACTCTCGCCCAAGCACGCTTAACTGCGGAGTTCTGATGGGATCCGGTGCATTAGAGCTGATATGATCGCACCCGTTAATGCATGAGGTGCCATCGGATATATCCTTTCCGACGGTCGTCAAGAGTCGTTTTTTAATGTGGGTCCCACTCCGTGGTTCGGCCCGACGGTGGGTGGGTCGAAGAACGCATATCCGAATACATCGAAACGACGACTAAAAACAGTTTTTTGTTATCGAGTTTCGGTGCGGATCACAAAAATAGCCGAAAGAGGCACCAGAACTGAAAATCTGAGGTCGAGAATTTGCCAATGGTACTTCGTTACATTGACAAGTCGTGGTTCTCTCACGGGGCTTTCCGAATTGGTGTTGACGGACACGTAGTTCTCTGCGGTCTAAGAGTTACGACTCTTGCAAAAAAATAAAAAGGAAGAAAATAAAAAGAGGGGTGCAACACGAGGACTTCCCGGGAGGTCACCCATCCTAGTACTACTCTCACCCAAGCACGCTTAACTGCGGAGCTCTGATGGGATCCGGTGCATTAGTGCTGGTATGATCGCACCCGTTAGTGCATGAGGTGCCACCGGATATATCCTTTCCGACGGTCGTCAAGAGTCGCTTTTTAATGTGGGTCCCACTCCGTGGTTCGGCCAACGGTGGGTGGGTCGAAGAACGCATATCCGAATACATCGAAACGACGACCAAAAAACAGTTTTTTGTTATCGAGTTTCGGTGCGGATCACAAAAATAGCCGAAAGAGGCACCAGAACTCAAAATCTGAGGTCGAGAATTTGCCAATGGTACTTCGTTACATTGCCACGTCGTGGTTCTCTCACGGGGCTTTCCGAATTGGTGTTGACGGACACGTAGTTCTCTGCGGTCTAAGAGTTACGACTCTTGCAAAAAAATAAAAAGGAAGAAAATAAAAAGAGGGGTGCAACACGAGGACTTCCCGGGAGGTCACCCATCCTAGTACTACTCTCGCCCAAGCACGCTTAACTGCGGAGTTCTGATGGGATCCGGTGCATTAGTGCTGGTATGATCGCACCCGTTAGTGCATGAGGTGCCACCGGATATATCCTTTCCGACGGTCGTCAAGAGTCGCTTTTTAATGTGGGTCCCACTCCGTGGTTCGGCCAACGGTGGGTGGGTCGAAGAACGCATATCCGAATACATCGAAACGACGACCAAAAAACAGTTTTTTGTTATCGAGTTTCGGTGCGGATCACAAAAATAGCCGAAAGAGGCACCAGAACTCAAAATCTGAGGTCGAGAATTTGCCAATGGTACTTTGTTACATTGCCACGTCGTGGTTCTCTCACGGGGCTTTCCGAATTGGTGTTGACGGACACGTAGTTCTCTGCGGTCTAAGAGTTACGACTCTTGCAAAAAAATAAAAAGAAAGAAAATAAAAAGAGGGGTGCAACACGAGGACTTCCCGGGAGGTCACCCATCCTAGTACTACTCTCGCCCAAGCACGCTTAACTGCGGAGTTCTGATGGGATCCGGTGCATTAGTGCTGGTATGATCGCACCCGTTAGTGCATGAGGTGCCACCGGATATATCCTTTCCGACGGTCGTCAAGAGTCGCTTTTTAATGTGGGTCCCACTCCGTGGTTCGGCCGACGGTGGGTGGGTCGAAGAACGCATATCCGAATACATCGAAACGACGACTAAAAAACAGTTTTTTGTTATCAAGTTTCGGTGCGGATCACAAAAATAGCCGAAAGAGGCACCAGAACTCAAAATCTGAGGTCGAGAATTTGCCAATGGTACTTCGTTACATTGCCACGTCGTGGTTCTCTCACGGGGCTTTCCGAATTGGTGTTGACGGACACGTAGTTCTCTGCGGTCTAAGAGTTACGACTCTTGCAAAAAAATAAAAAGGAAGAAAATAAAAAGAGGGGTGCAACACGAGGACTTCCCGGGAGGTCACCCATCCTAGTACTACTCTCGCCCAAGCACGCTTAACTGCGGAGTTCTGATGGGATCCGGTGCATTAGTGCTGGTATGATCGCACCCGTTAGTGCATGAGGTGCCACCGGATATATCCTTTCCGACGGTCGTCAAGAGTCGCTTTTTAATGTGGGTCCCACTCCGTGGTTCGGCCGACGGTGGGTGGGTCGAAGAACGCATATCCGAATACATCGAAACGACGACCAAAAAACAGTTTTTTGTTATCGAGTTTCGGTGCGGATCACAAAAATAGCCGAAAGAGGCACCAGAACTCAAAATCTGAGGTCGAGAATTTGCCAATGGTACTTCGTTACATTGCCACGTCGTGGTTCTCTCACGGGGCTTTCCGAATTGGTGTTGACGGACACGTAGTTCTCTGCGGTCTAAGAGTTACGACTCTTGAAAAAAAATAAAAAGGAAGAAAATAAAAAGAGGGGTGCAACACGAGGACTTCCCGGGAGGTCACCCATCCTAGTACTACTCTCGCCCAAGCACGCTTAACTGCGGAGTTCTGATGGGATCCGGTGCATTAGTGCTGGTATGATCGCACCCGTTAGTGCATGAGGTGCCACCGGATATATCCTTTCCGACGGTCGTCAAGAGTCGCTTTTTAATGTGGGTCCCACTCCGTGGTTCGGCCGACGGTGGGTGGGTCGAAGAACGCATATCCGAATACATCGAAACGACGACCAAAAAACAGTTTTTTGTTATCGAGTTTCGGTGCGGATCACAAAAATAGCCGAAAGAGGCACCAGAACTCAAAATCTGAGGTCGAGAATTTGCCAATGGTACTTCGTTACATTGCCACGTCGTGGTTCTCTCACGGGGCTTTCCGAATTGGTGTTGACGCACACGTAGTTCTCTGCGGTCTAAGAGTTACGACTCTTGCAAAAAAATAAAAAGGAAGAAAATAAAAAGAGGGGTGCAACACGAGGACTTCCCGGGAGGTCACCCATCCTAGTACTACTCTCGCCCAAGCACGCTTAACTGCGGAGTTCTGATGGGATCCGGTGCATTAGTGCTGGTATGATCGCACCCGTTAGTGCATGAGGTGCCACCGGATATATATCCTTTCCGACGGTCGTCAAGAGTCGCTTTTTAATGTGGGTCCCACTCCGTGGTTCGGCCGACGGTGGGTGGGTCGAAGAACGCATATCCGAATACATCGAAACGACGACTAAAAAACAGTTTTTTGTTATCGAGTTTCGGTGCGGATCACAAAAATAGCCGAAAGAGGCACCAGAACTCAAAATCTGAGGTCGAGAATTTGCCAATGGTACTTCGTTACATTGCCACGTCGTGGTTCTCTCACGGGGCTTTCCGAATTGGTGTTGACGCACACGTAGTTCTCTGCGGTCTAAGAGTTACGACTCTTGCAAAAAAATAAAAAGGAAGAAAATAAAAAGAGGGGTGCAACACGAGGACTTCCCGGGAGGTCACCCATCCTAGTACTACTCTCGCCCAAGCACGCTTAACTGCGGAGTTCTGATGGGATCCGGTGCATTAGTGCTGGTATGATCGCACCCGTTAGTGCATGAGGTGCCACCGGATATATCCTTTCCGACGGTCGTCAAGAGTCGCTTTTTAATGTGGGTCCCACTCCGTGGTTCGGCCGACGGTGGGTGGGTCGAAGAACGCATATCCGAATACATCGAAACGACGACTAAAAAACAGTTTTTTGTTATCGAGTTTCGGTGCGGATCACAAAAATAGCCGAAAGAGGCACCAGAACTCAAAATCTGAGGTCGAGAATTTGCCAATGGTACTTCGTTACATTGCCACGTCGTGGTTCTCTCACGGGGCTTTCCGAATTGGTGTTGACGGACACGTAGTTCTCTGCGGTCTAAGAGTTACGACTCTTGCAAAAAAATAAAAAGGAAGAAAATAAAAAGAGGGGTGCAACACGAGGACTTCCCGGGAGGTCACCCATCCTAGTACTACTCTCTCGCCCAAGCACGCTTAACTGCGGAGTTCTGATGGGATCCGGTGCATTAGTGCTGGTATGATCGCACCCGTTAATGCATGAGGTGCCATCGGATATATCCTTTCCGACGGTCGTCAAGAGTCGTTTTTTAATGTGGGTCCCACTCCGTGGTTCGGCCGACGGTGGGTGGGTCGAAGAACGCATATCCGAATACATCGAAACGACGACTAAAAACAGTTTTTTGTTATCGAGTTTCGGTGCGGATCACAAAAATAGCCGAAAGAGGCACCAGAACTGAAAATCTGAGGTCGAGAATTTGCCAATGGTACTTCGTTACATTGCCATGTCGTGGTTCTCTCACGGGGCTTTCCGAATTGGTGTTGACGGACACGTAGTTCTCTGCGGTCTAAGAGTTACGACTCTTGCAAAAAAATAAAAAGGAAGAAAATAAAAAGAGGGGTGCAACACGAGGACTTCCCGGGAGGTCACCCATCCTAGTACTACTCTCGCCCAAGCACGCTTAACTGCGGAGCTCTGATGGGATCCGGTGCATTAGTGCTGGTATGATCGCACCCGTTAGTGCATGAGGTGCCACCGGATATATATCCTTTCCGACGGTCGTCAAGAGTCGCTTTTTAATGTGGGTCCCACTCCGTGGTTCGGCCGACGGTGGGTGGGTCGAAGAACGCATATCCGAATACATCGAAACGACGACTAAAAAACAGTTTTTTGTTATCGAGTTTCGGTGCGGATCACAAAAATAGCCGAAAGAGGCACCAGAACTCAAAATCTGAGGTCGAGAATTTGCCAATGGTACTTCGTTACATTGCCACGTCGTGGTTCTCTCACGGGGCTTTCCGAATTGGTGTTGACGGACACGTAGTTCTCTGCGGTCTAAGAGTTACGACTCTTGCAAAAAAATAAAAAGGAAGAAAATAAAAAGAGGGGTGCAACACGAGGACTTCCCGGGAGGTCACCCATCCTAGTACTACTCTCGCCCAAGCACGCTTAACTGCGGAGCTCTGATGGGATCCGGTGCATTAGTGCTGGTATGATCGCACCCGTTAGTGCATGAGGTGCCACCGGATATATCCTTTCCGACGGTCGTCAAGAGTCGCTTTTTAATGTGGGTCCCACTCCGTGGTTCGGCCGACGGTGGGTGGGTCGAAGAACGCATATCCGAATACATCGAAACGACGACCAAAAAACAGTTTTTTGTTATCGAGTTTCGGTGCGGATCACAAAAATAGCCGAAAGAGGCACCAGAACTCAAAATCTGAGGTCGAGAATTTGCCAATGGTACTTCGTTACATTGCCACGTCGTGGTTCTCTCACGGGGCTTTCCGAATTGGTGTTGACGGACACGTAGTTCTCTGCGGTCTAAGAGTTACGACTCTTGCAAAAAAATAAAAAGGAAGAAAATAAAAAGAGGGGTGCAACACGAGGACTTCCCGGGAGGTCACCCATCCTAGTACTACTCTCGCCCAAGCACGCTTAACTGCGGAGTTCTGATGGGATCCGGTGCATTAGTGCTGGTATGATCGCACCCGTTAGTGCATGAGGTGCCACCGGATATATATCCTTTCCGACGGTCGTCAAGAGTCGCTTTTTAATGTGGGTCCCACTCCGTGGTTCGGCCGACGGTGGGTGGGTCGAAGAACGCATATCCGAATACATCGAAACGACGACCAAAAAACAGTTTTTTGTTATCGAGTTTCGGTGCGGATCACAAAAATAGCCGAAAGAGGCACCAGAACTCAAATGCTGAGGTAGAGAATTTGCCAATGGTACTTCGTTACATTGCCACATCGTGGTTCTCTCACGGGGCTTTCCGAATTGGTGTTGACGGACACGTAGTTCTCTGCGGTCTAAGAGTTACGACTCTTGCAAAAAAATAAAAAAGAAGAACATAAAAAGAGGGGTGCAACACGAGGACTTCCCGGGAGGTCACCCATCCTAGTACTACTCTCGATAAAAGCACGCTTAACTGCGGAGTTCTGATGGGATCCGGTGCATTAGTGCTGGTATGATCGCACCCGTTAGTGCATGAGGTGCCACCGGATATATATCCTTTCCGACGGTCGTCAAGAGTCGCTTTTTAATGTGGGTCCCACTCCGTGGTTCGGCCGACGGTGGGTGGGTCGAAGAACGCATATCCGAATACATCGAAACGACGACCAAAAAACAGTTTTTTGTTATCGAGTTTCGGTGCGGATCACAAAAATAGCCGAAAGAGGCACCAGAACTCAAAATCTGAGGTCGAGAATTTGCCAATGGTACTTCGTTACATTGCCACGTCGTGGTTCTCTCACGGGGCTTTCCGAATTGGTGTTGACGGACACGTAGTTCTCTGCGGTCTAAGAGTTACGACTCTTGCAAAAAAATAAAAAGGAAGAAAATAAAAAGAGGGGTGCAACACGAGGACTTCCCGGGAGGTCACCCATCCTAGTACTACTCTCGCCCAAGCACGCTTAACTGCGGAGCTCTGATGGGATCCGGTGCATTAGTGCTGGTATGATCGCACCCGTTAGTGCATGAGGTGCCACCGGATATATCCTTTCCGACGGTCGTCAAGAGTCGCTTTTTAATGTGGGTCCCACTCCGTGGTTCGGCCGACGGTGGGTGGGTCGAAGAACGCATATCCGAATACATCGAAACGACGACCAAAAAACAGTTTTTTGTTATCGAGTTTCGGTGCGGATCACAAAAATAGCCGAAAGAGGCACCAGAACTCAAAATCTGAGGTCGAGTCTCTTGCCAATGGTACTTCGTTACATTGCCACGTCGTGGTTCTCTCACGGGGCTTTCCGAATTGGTGTTGACGGACACGTAGTTCTCTGCGGTCTAAGAGTTACGACTCTTGCAAAAAAATAAAAAGGAAGAAAATAAAAAGAGGGGTGCAACACGAGGACTTCCCGGGAGGTCACCCATCCTAGTACTACTCTCGCCCAAGCACGCTTAACTGCGGAGTTCTGATGGGATCCGGTGCATTAGTGCTGGTATGATCGCACCCGTTAGTGCATGAGGTGCCACCGGATATATATCCTTTCCGACGGTCGTCAAGAGTCGCTTTTTAATGTGGGTCCCACTCCGTGGTTCGGCCGACGGTGGGTGGGTCGAAGAACGCATATCCGAATACATCGAAACGACGACCAAAAAACAGTTTTTTGTTATCGAGTTTCGGTGCGGATCACAAAAATAGCCGAAAGAGGCACCAGAACTCAAATGCTGAGGTAGAGAATTTGCCAATGGTACTTCGTTACATTGCCACGTCGTGGTTCTCTCACGGGGCTTTCCGAATTGGTGTTGACGGACACGTAGTTCTCTGCGGTCTAAGAGTTACGACTCTTGCAAAAAAATAAAAAAGAAGAACATAAAAAGAGGGGTGCAACACGAGGACTTCCCGGGAGGTCACCCATCCTAGTACTACTCTCGATAAAAGCACGCTTAACTGCGGAGTTCTGATGGGATCCGGTGCATTAGTGCTGGTATGATCGCACCCGTTAGTGCATGAGGTGCCACCGGATATATATCCTTTCCGACGGTCGTCAAGAGTCGCTTTTTAATGTGGGTCCCACTCCGTGGTTCGGCCGACGGTGGGTGGGTCGAAGAACGCATATCCGAATACATCGAAACGACGACCAAAAAACAGTTTTTTGTTATCGAGTTTCGGTGCGGATCACAAAAATAGCCGAAAGAGGCACCAGAACTCAAAATCTGAGGTCGAGAATTTGCCAATGGTACTTCGTTACATTGCCACGTCGTGGTTCTCTCACGGGGCTTTCCGAATTGGTGTTGACGGACACGTAGTTCTCTGCGGTCTAAGAGTTACGACTCTTGCAAAAAAATAAAAAGGAAGAAAATAAAAAGAGGGGTGCAACACGAGGACTTCCCGGGAGGTCACCCATCCTAGTACTACTCTCGCCCAAGCACGCTTAACTGCGGAGTTCTGATGGGATCCGGTGCATTAGTGCTGGTATGATCGCACCCGTTAGTGCATGGGGTGCCACCGGATATATCTTTTCCGACGGTCGTCAAGAGTCGCTTTTTAATGTGGGTCCCACTCCGTGGTTCGGCCGACGGTGGGTGGGTCGAAGAACGCATATCCGAATACATCGAAACGACGACCAAAAAACAGTTTTTTGTTATCGAGTTTCGGTGCGGATCACAAAAATAGCCGAAAGAGGCACCAGAACTCAAAATCTGAGGTCGAGAATTTGCCAATGGTACTTCGTTACATTGCCACGTCGTGGTTCTCTCACGGGGCTTTCGAATTGGTGTTGACGGACACGTAGTTCTCTGCGGTCTAAGAGTTACGACTCTTGCAAAAAAATAAAAAGGAAGAAAATAAAAAGAGGGGTGCAACACGAGGACTTCCCGGGAGGTCACCCATCCTAGTACTACTCTCGCCCAAGCACGCTTAACTGCGGAGTTCTGATGGGATCCGGTGCATTAGTGCTGGTATGATCGCACCCGTTAGTGCATGAGGTGCCACCGGATATATCATCCTTTCCGACGGTCGTCAAGAGTCGCTTTTTAATGTGGGTCCCACTCCGTGGTTCGGCCGACGGTGGGTGGGTCGAAGAACGCATATCCGAATACATCGAAACGACGACTAAAAAACAGTTTTTTGTTATCGAGTTTCGGTGCGGATCACAAAAATAGCCGAAAGAGGCACCAGAACTCAAAATCTGAGGTCGAGAATTTGCCAATGGTACTTCGTTACATTGCCACGTCGTGGTTCTCTCACGGGGCTTTCCGAATTGGTGTTGACGGACACGTAGTTCTCTGCGGTCTAAGAGTTACGACTCTTGCAAAAAAATAAAAAGGAAGAAAATAAAAAGAGGGGTGCAACACGAGGACTTCCCGGGAGGTCACCCATCCTAGTACTACTCTCGCCCAAGCACGCTTAACTGCGGAGCTCTGATGGGATCCGGTGCATTAGTGCTGGTATGATCGCACCCGTTAGTGCATGAGGTGCCACCGGATATATATCCTTTCCGACGGTCGTCAAGAGTCGCTTTTTAATGTGGGTCCCACTCCGTGGTTCGGCCGACGGTGGTGGGTCGAAGAACGCATATCCGAATACATCGAAACGACGACTAAAAAACAGTTTTTTTGTTATCGAGTTTTCGGTGCGGATCACAAAAATAGCCGAAAGAGGCACCAGAACTCAAAATCTGAGGTCGAGAATTTGCCAATGGTACTTCGTTACATTGCCACGTCGTGGTTCTCTCACGGGGCTTTCCGAATTGGTGTTGACGGACACGTAGTTCTCTGCGGTCTAAGAGTTACGACTCTTGCAAAAAAATAAAAAGGAAGAAAATAAAAAGAGGGGTGCAACACGAGGACTTCCCGGGAGGTCACCCATCCTAGTACTACTCTCGGCCCAAGCACGCTTAACTGCGGAGCTCTGATGGGATCCGTGCATTAGTGCTGGTATGATCGCAC
>JAKUCM010007020.1:0-17059 GCA_023374145.1 Lepidium sativum | reverse complement strand
CTTTTTTTGCACAAAAACGAAAAGATAAAAACAAAAACAGTAACAATTAGAAATAGTTGAAAGTTGAAACCGTTAATTTTCAAGATTTTATAAATACAAACCCCTATGGAGTAGTTCCACAAATCTCATTCCAAAATCCTAAGTATGGAGCTCTTACTTCCACACTCTTCGAATTCAACACCTCTTACTGTCCTTGGCTTCTTGGACCGAGCAGCCTCCGTCTACGGCGATTGTCCTTCTATCATCCACACCACAAACACCGTCCACACTTGGTCCGAAACCCATAATCGCTGTCTTCGAATCGCCTCGGCTCTCACTTCCTCATCTCTCGGCATTAACCGAGGCCAAGTCGTCTCTGTTGTTGGCCCCAACGTCCCTTCCGTCTACGAGCTTCAGTTCGCCGTGCCAATGTCCGGAGCCGTTTTAAACAACATCAATCCTCGTTTAGACGCACACGCACTCTCTGTCATCCTGCGTCACAGTGAATCCAAGCTCGTTTTCGTTTACCACAATTCCATTTCTTTAGTCCTCGAAGCAGTCTCGTTCTTAGGACAACACGAGAAACCTCACGTCGTCCTCCTCGACGACGACCAAGAGGACGGTTCTTCGTCTGCCGCATCTGATTTTCTTGACACATATGAAGGAATCATGGAGAGAGGAGATTCCAAATTCAAATGGATCCGTCCTCAAACCGAGTGGCAGCCAATGGTACTTAACTACACTTCTGGAACGACGTCGTCTCCCAAAGGAGTATTGCTTAGCCACAGAGCTATTTTTATGCTAACCCTTAGCTCATTGCTTGACTGGTCTTTACCGAAACAGCCAGTTTACTTGTGGACTCTTCCCATGTTCCACGCCAATGGTTGGGGTTACACTTGGGGGACCGCAGCGGTTGGAGCAACTAATGTATGCACCCGTAGAGTCGACGCGCCAACTATATATGACTTGATAGACAAGCATCACGTGACTCACATGTGTGCTGCACCGATGGTACTCAACATGCTTACCAACTATCCATCTCGCAAACCGCTAAAGAACCCGGTTCAGGTATTTACATATATCGTGCACGTGGTTCTTGGTTTACCGTCAACTGTATTTAATTTTCCGTCATTTTAAGAGGTTTTTTAGTCACCTATTTTCTTTAGGTTTTATAATATTCGTTTTCTAAAATCAGGTAATGACTGCTGGAGCTCCACCTCCCGCAGCCATCATCTCCCGAGCAGAATTGCTGGGTTTTAACGTCGGTCATGGATATGGTTTAACGGAAACCGGAGGCCCAGTTGTGTCATGTGCATGGAAGCCCGAGTGGAATCTTCTTGATTCATTGGAGAGAGCTCGTTTGAAATCAAGACAAGGAGTAAGAACAATAGGATTTGCGGAAGTCGATGTTAGGGATCCAAGAACCGGGAAGAGCGTGGAACACGACGGAGTTTCGGTTGGAGAGATCGTTTTCAAGGGAGCATCAGTTATGTTGGGTTACTACAAAGACCCGGAAGGAACCGCTGCATGTATGAGAGAGGACGGATGGTTCTATAGCGGAGACGTTGGGGTTATACATAAAGATGGTTACTTGGAGGTTAAAGACCGATCAAAAGATGTGATCATATGCGGAGGAGAGAACATAAGCAGCGCCGAGGTTGAGACAGTTCTTTATACGAACCCGGTGGTTAAGGAAGCTGCGGTGGTGGCTAAACCGGATAAGATGTGGGGAGAGACACCTTGTGCTTTTGTGAGCTTGAAGTATGATCATAATAACGGTGATATGTCTGTTCCTGTGACTGAGAGAGCGATTAGAGAGTTCTGCAAGACCAAGTTACCCAAGTATATGGTTCCAAGGAATGTGATCTTTCAGGAGGAACTTCCGAAGACTTCTACTGGTAAAATTCAGAAGTTTCTTCTCAGAGAAATGGCTAAGTCCTTGCCTTGAATATTCTCTTCAGTTATTAAGAATATGAAGTAACTCCATGAAGTAAATTAAGAGTATGTACTATTATTGTATTCTTAAGAGGAAATTAGTTTCCAAAATTGATGAAACATGCTTGCTATTATCTAAAATCTCATTAATATCTATTCCTAAATTGTCTACGAACCAAATCCTTCACGCCATCCCTTAAAGTCTGCATGTTCTTTCAATCTCATCATTTATTTCCAAAAAGATGTGAATTAATTGGCATATAACGTAATATTGAAGTAATATAACGTAACTCAAGACCGCGACATCTATATTGAAAAATCATAATAAATAATATATCAAATAAATAAATGAATGTTGTTTTGTAAATTGCATATCACTTATTTTGTGGGATTGATTTATATTTTTGGAGATAAAATCTGTAATTGTAAAAGGTGACCTCTGTAAACTTTGTTTTATTTGCACCAAAGCTTTTGAAATATACTTAACTATAGAATTGAGTTTTTTCTTTGTCAAGCGTTGTTCTATAGAACTCAATTCATAATGTAAAATTTACTTTCTAAATTTATTTTAATTTTTTATCTATAGTGTAGAGAGATCAAACCTAGAATTTCAGCGTCATCTAATCACATAAACTCAGCAGCAGTTTTCTTTTTAACTTTTTAAAATTAGCCAACTTTTCTTAAATTAAGGGTTGTTAGGACATGTATTTTCTTTTTGTTTGTTTGTGCCAAGTAGAATGTCCTATAACAAACTAGGATTGTGTCAGAAAATGAATTCAATGTATAATGAGTTGTGTCGGTGAACGAAGCAATGATGTTCCCTAGTTCTAAAGTTAGACTATGAAGGTATATGGCTTGTTTTTTGCAGCCTCTAGCGACAGTGACCAAATTATGTTTTTCTGACAGTTGCTGGTTCAGCGATGGATCATAGTGACTAGCAACTGCGTTTTTCAGTCGCTGAATCAACAACTGCCAAAAGAACAACATAGCAACAAATTTTTTTTTTAAAATTCTTTTTACCAATAACTTTTAAAATATAAAATAATATATAAAATAGCAGAAATATATAAAATAAATTTAAAAAAGTTATATTTTTTACTAATATTTAAAAATAAATAAAAATATAAAATAAAATAAAATATTAAACAAAACTAAAATAAAATTTTAAAATTTATAATAACCATGTTAAAATTTGTAGGTACCTATAAATTTGTATAAATATCTATATATAATTTACATATATATAAAATAATAAACAAATAAAATTATAAAGTTAAAAAAATATAAAATAAGAAATTAAAAAAAAATATATTATATTTATATATATATATATATATTTGCTTATTGACATTAAAAATATAATATATAATATAACTTTTTGTTGTATATTTTTTACTTTATTCTAATTTAAATATATTAACAACATAATAATTGTATATCCTATATAAAAATTATATACTAATAGATAATAAATTATTATATTGCATATATTAATGTATAATATTAATAAAATTTTATATAAATAAAATATTAAGTATAAAAATTTTTTTAAGTGGTATATTTTTATATTAAAAAAATTAAAATATTATATTTTACATTATTTTACATTTTAACTCATATTTTATTTTTTGCTAAGTTTTATTATTACAATTTTAAAAAATTATTATTTAAATTTTTTTAGTTTCATATACAGTTACATATTAATCTTTATTATAGATTATATAAAATTAAAAATTAAAAAATGTTATAAAATAATTGTTAGTTGCTAGCGACTATAAAAGAACAACATAGCGATCAGTCGCTACGATCAGTGATGGTCGCTAGTGACTATAAAAAGAACAACACAGCAACATGTCGCAACGACTGTTAAAAAAACATAAAACTGAAATAGTAATCGTTGTCGCTGTCGCCAACGACCACAAAAAGAATAAAGCCATAGTTGATTTAATTTAATAATCTTTATATTTTATATCAGTTTGGATTGCTAAGAATTTAAAGACAATACTTATTGTGATCCCTTCTCTTATGGGTAAGAAATAGCTTTGTGAGAAGCTAATGATCAAACCATAGAAATGTAATTCACTTAATAAATTTCACCAGAAGATAACTAAGATGCAAATGGTTTGGCTAAACAGGCAACTTTACAATTATGATTGGGCCTTTAAAACAGTAATATGGCCCAAAACATTGTGTGAGCTATATGTTTAATTTTATATTTTGGTTGGATTCGAGGGATTTTTAGTGGAAAATCGGTTAAGAATCGCTAAAAGAATACAAAGTTATTGACCAAAAAAATTCTAAATTATCTTTGACTTACTCGTATAAACAAAATGTTAATAAGTTTTAACAAATTACATGTTCTGTCGATAACTGTTGTTAAGATCCAGTAACTATTTAATTTTCAAAAAATTGTTTTAAAGATTCGAACTCGTGTATTCGGGGAGATTGATGTTCTTCATATTTTGTCGGTTTTGAGCTCATTATTACAGTTATATTTGAAAAATTCGTCTATGTTTTATTGAGATTTCAGGTCAAAAACGTTCAGAGTTGGAATCATGTTTGAAGGTGAACTTTGGAGAGATTTGAAGCATTTTCCGACATGCTCCACAAAGGAAGGACCGATCGATCTACCAATGATTGATCGATCAATGATCTGAAAGGATTATGTACACGATCCGAAAAACGACTTGGTTTTTGAGAAGATCAATTTATCATCCAAAAGATCGATCGGTCAACCAAGGATCAACCGATGATTTTAGGTTGTTAACTTTCCAGAAGATTGTTAAGAACTAGAACTAGATTAGAAAAGCAATTCATTCACTACCAACGAGAGTTGATACTAGGTTGGATTGTGGGCAATTGAACTTAAACGATAACGCCTATATGTAATCTGAAACCAACGAAAGTTAGGACCTTTACGTTATTAATAGAGGGGTAGATTCAACGAGATTCGGTTTACCTTTATTTATGTTCAAGCCGATAATAAGATTAGAGTAGTTCCTGAATAGTTTCCCTGACAAGAATTCTAACTCCCGAATGAATACCTGACATCCGATTACTTTAGTTATTTGATTACATTCACATTAAAGTTATTAGAATTCACTTCCTTCATTCGATTGATATAGCTTGCTTTTCAATAGAAATTGAGACTGTAAGTTGGTTCTCTGAGGAATTCGACCCCTAAGTACTATTACGTTTGTTGTGCACTTGCAGTAAGATATAGGGTTAAAACTCGTAGTATCAAGTTTTTGGCGCCGTTTCCGGGGAACCAACAGTTGCCTTTCGATTTTCTGTTCACAGTTTCAAGTCTATATCGTTACTTACGTTTTTCTTTTTGTTTGTTTTTGTTCTTTTCCAGGTGTATGACCAGAATTCAAGGTTCAGAACACATATTCAACTTAGATAATCAGGAGTTTGCGAGAGTTGAAAGAGAAAACCGAAGAGCCAAAAATATGAATCCTCCAGGAAGTCAAGCACAGGATCCGCAGGACATGGCCACAATGGTACAATAGTTGCAGAGAGAGTTGGCTGAGATTAGGAGAGTACGGGAGCCTGCTCAACGCAGAGCGATAAGCGACATGGACACTCCACACACTCACTATTGAAATCGCTCAGCTATTCGACCTCGTGTTATTGAGAGGAATGATTATGAGACCAAACCTCAGCTCATTGGGTTAGTCAAGCAGTATGTCTTCGACGGACTTCCAGCTCTAATGGTGTGCCTGCTGATTATGTGAAGTGTAAGCTCTTCCATCACTCACTCTCAAACAGAGCTTCCAGGTGGTTGCGTTCACTACCTCCAAGATCACTCACCCCTTGGGCTCAGGTTCGAGCAGCATTTCTTGATTAATTCTACACGAAATCCAAGACTGCAGCTCTCAGGAGCAAGATTTCACCGTTTCAGCAACGATCTGGGGAATCTTTGAATAAAGCATGGGAACATTTCAAGGAGTACCAGCGAGATTGTCCACACCAAGGGTACTCGGATGAGCAGCTTCTCAACACTTTCTACAGTGGAATCGAGTGGGAGTACAAAAATTCCCTGAATGCTGCCAGCAATGGGAACTTCATGACCAACACTAGAGATGAAGCATTCACTCTGATTGACAACCTAGCTGCAAGTTCTGATAGTTATTGTCCGGAATATGATTGGACTAGGAAGGTAAATAGTGTGGAAATTCAGAGGATCGATGACATTGCTGAGAAGTTGGATATCCTAATCCAAGCAAATCAGGGTAATCAGAGGAGTGTGAATCAGGTTGAGGACAACAGATAAGTGGCTCAGGTTCAAGATGCTTCGGCTGGTTCAGAAGATCAAAGGGAAGTCGACTATGTTAATTGGCAGAACAGGGAACAGAACCCGAATTACCTTTCCTACAGGAGCACTAACGTTGAGAACCCTGACGATGTCACTTTTCCAGCACCCACACTGCCCCAAGGGTCACCTTTTCAGGTAAAGCCATTCGTCAAGAACTCAGGCCAGAGATGGAACAATCAGAAGCCGTTTGCTCAGAACACAGGAGGGAGTAATTGGCAAAGACCGTACGAGCCTTATGTACCACCGCCAATGCAGCAACAACCTCCAACAACACCATCAGGAACGTCGAATGAAGAAATTAAGGCCATGATTCAGCAACTCGCTGTTGAGCAGCAAAAGACTACCATAGAGCTTAATGCTAAGATGGATAACATCTACAATGAACTGAATGGGAAGTTTGAGTCAGTTTCTATGCACATCAAGAAGCTGGACAAACAAGTTTCCCAGACTGCTGAAGCTATTAGACGCCCCCAAGGAGCCTTACCTGGGAAAGTTGAGAAGAATCCTAGAGAATCTTGCAATATGGTAAAATCTGAAGCAGGGAGTCCGGTTGAGAGTAAGCACGATTCTCCTGCTCCATACCCTAAGGAGCTTGAGAAGGTAGAAGACCAAGGAGAATTTACTATACCATGCCGGGTTAGACAGCTGGTTTTCAGCGATGCCCTATGCGATTATGGAGCTAATGTCAATGTTATCTCCTTGGAGAAACTTGGTATTGAGCTGATGCAGGAACATCACTCCTATGTTTCGTTTGGAGATGCATCTTCCAAGATCCCTAAAGGAAGACTTGTTGACTTCAGTCTCCTGGTTGGGAATTGCAAGATCCCAACGGACTTTACAGTTGTTGAGATGGCAAGAGAAGGAGCTTTTCTGATCTTGTTGGGATGGTCATTCCTTAACACAGCTGGGGCCAAGTTAGACTTTCTTAGTCAGAGAGTCGTGTTGTAGAACGTTGACAAGGACGTTTCATATCCCATTCAAGCTTCTTCAAGTCGTTTCTTTGGGATGATTCAAGATGAAGAAGACAGTGACTGTGACGAGCAGTATGAGTTGTTTCGCGAACACGAGAGGGACTCGACTGAACATCAAGACACTTGTATCCTTTATCGTCTTGACAAATTCTGCAACTACGATGTTAATGGTCTTGTTATAAAAAATTTTGCAGGCAGTCCTGGCATTGATACTGGTGGAGTTTACACAGTCAAGGAAATATGCCGCGATGGAACTGTTGCATTGCTGGATACATCAGGAAGGACAATACATACGAAATATGAACAGTTGAAAAAGTTCATCATCGAGGAGATCAGTGTCCAAGGAGTGAGCAAACCTCACTCCGCCATCTGAATGGCGTCCGAGTCGAGCTAGAGACTATAGGAGGAAACCCACTATTAGGTAATTTGTTTTTCGTTTTTCCTTTTTGTTTGATTTCGTTTTTGTTTTTGTGTTTTTGTTCAAAATTAGGAAGCTCTCGAAGGCACAGATCGATCGATCTACCAATGATCGATCGATCAAAGGCACACAGTAGGTTGCGCATGATCAAAAGCATGACCGAGCATAAAGCATCGACCGATCAGGAGTAGTTCACGATCGAGCGAGGAGTAGCGCACGATCCGTTGCCCGACTGGTTAAGCACAGCCCGATCGAATGAGCAAAGACCGACTAATCGAGCACGAAGAACACACGATCCATTGCATGACATGAAAAACATGGATCGATCGAGCAGCAACACCGCATGATCCAAAGCACGACATGAAGAAAGACAGATCGATCGAGTAATTTAAGAAGAATTTGCGCACGATCCATTGCCCGCCCGAGCAGGTAAGGATCGATCATTCTATGCTCACAAGAGCACAAATCGATCGATCAATAGTGGGATCAATCGATCCCAGATCCAGGTTCGTCTTCTTAAACGCGCATAACAGTTTTTTCACGAAAACCCTTTGCGAAAATTTTAAAAACTCGATTTCTCTCTCGTTTTTCATCCGTTTTCGACGATTCAAAAGCCTAATCCACTTAATATCTCGTCCTTTATCTGATATTGTGGTTTATAACTCCGCTTAGAAAAGGTATGTCCTCTGAATTCAAATTTTTGGTCCGATTTGGAGGTTGAATTAGGTAAAAGGAGAACTTGTTTTCTTGTTGATTTTAATCGATTAACTGATGCATGTGCCTCATTCTTACATAAATTTGACCCCCTCTTGCTGTTTGGATTATTGAAATTCGATTAGAGATTGCTTGTTAGGTTGAAGGAGAATTTTTAGGGGAATTTTGAAATTTTTAGTTTGAATTTGATTTATTGTAGTTCGTTTGATGCATTGCTGAATGTTGATATTGTTTAAATAAGAGAATCAATTGAACCACTGATCATTTGTGCACCTAGAATCTCAAATTCTTGTCAATTTTCTCGATCATAAACTCAATTGTTTTGATTGTGTCCATGTTCTTTATTTGTAGATGGTGTGCACATCAACCTCCAATCCTAGGAACCCTACAAAGAAGCTCAGGGCATCTTCAAATCTGCAGCGCGGTCAGTCGTCACGACAGTACGACGATATGCTTGAAGGAGGTCAACTTGGTGATTGTTTGCCGTGGCCGAGGCCGGAACAGACATACTTAATGGATAGTGTGGCTAACAGTGATGCCCACCAGTTCTAACAGTGATGCCCACCAGTTTGGACAATCTTGGTCTGACCAAGTTCTGCTTCGAGGCCTATCCAGTATATTCAGAGGTAGTCCGGCAGTTCTTGGCGACATGTGCCGATCCCCACAGTCTAATCTATGCACAATACCTGACATACCAGTACAAAGGAGCCCTCTACACGATCACAATTCAGGAGCTATGCCAGATTTACGGTTTTGATAAGTATGCAGTTGGGCAGTAACTGTCAAAGAACTCTCCTCCAAAGAATGAATTGTGGTATGTGTTGTCAGGTGACGGGTAATACGGTAAGGCCTCAAAGCTCACTTACATAAGGAATTCGGTCGTTAGGATAGTCGTCAAGCACATCGGGTCGATGATTCTGGCGAAAGAGGAGTTAGCCAGTGTGACCAAATCTCAGCTGGAGTATTTGCACGACGCCATCTATGCTATGGTACCAGATCTGTACCACGACCTCACTCTAGCTGCAGGACCTCCATTGAACATCAACTGGTGCTATCTTTTTGCCAACGAGCTGATCAGACGCAAATACAGGGGTGACCCGAGGAAGGGAATGGTTGAGCCAATCGGTAGTCTCTTGACATCGATATTCATGCACCATGGGTTAGACCTCGAGCAGATAGAGGTTGTTCAGAGGATCGATCTGATCGATACAACTGCCTTGACAAGATTTGGGTACCTTATGGAGAAGAAGCAGTGGACCTTTTTCGATGATACACCTCACATGATGTACGTCACCCTCCCGGCTCTGCACATCACTTCAGTAAGCTGCAGAGAGAACGTGTAGCTTCGACCTGATTTGTCGCATCCCAAGATCTCTGGTAAGCTCAAAGAGAAGGAGACTGCACCGCGTGCTCGATCTAGGAGAGCTGGAGCTTCCAATTCCACTCAGTTTGTACCTCCAGCATCAGCCGCTCAACCTTCTGGATTTCTGCTTCCCAAGTTTCCTGAGGAGGAACTCGGATTGGCTCACTACTCGCCGGACTTCACGGATCGGCAGTTCAGAGAATGGCAGGTTGAGAACGAGAGGAGGAAGAGGTCGATCCAGCGGACAATCTGGAAAGCTTTGAGGAGGATCCCAGCGTCCCTTTGTATGAGTGCACCTCCATCCGATCGTGATGAGCATGCCTCCATGCCTACCGCACCTACTCGCCGACCGGATGTTGCTGGACATCGGTCTGATGATGATGAGGATGATCAGACAGTGGATTATCGTGTTCCTCACCGCTGCAGAGCACCAGCCGTACTTTTATTTTTATGCATTTTTATGTTTTCCTTTTGGTTTATTTTTACACTGGGACGGTGTAAAGAAAGTACCGAGGAGAACACTTATTGACTAACGCATTTTTCTGTTTTGTTTCTTTTCATTTTAGATTTTTCAGACTATTTCCTTCTTTTATTTCTGTATTTTTGAGCTTTTGAGACTCCCATCAAATTATTTGATTTTCTATTCCCTTAGCATTATCATGAACTTAGTATCACTTGTTTTGCATTTGTTAGGAATCGATTAGACTATTGGAAAACCTAGAGACAAAGCAACACTCAGTTTCAGAGCACACTCATCTCAACTTTTAGGGGATTTCATGCTGATTTCACACCTAACCTGACTTAATCCTCTCATCAAAGGAATTTGTAATACATCAGGTATGTTCCTTCTCTTCACTCAATGAAAGATGTTCCATGTAAGTTTGGTTCTGTATATCTCTTCACCATGTTCAGGCATTTTGAGCCAAAAATTCTGATAGTCGATATAAATTTTTGGATTAAGTTAGCTTAGGGTAAAAGATTTTCAATGACGCTGCGAATTTTTAGAGTGAATTAGACGTATATGAGGATACATCCAATGACGTGACCTTTTTCACTTTACCAATTAGCTTACTCAAGGAAAATTCCAATGAAGCAACTTACTGGTAAGAATTAGTCTTATGAAAAAAGAGAGATGGAATCAAACTGAAGGTAGTCTAGAGAGTAGAATTAGGAACTCTTAGCCTTTTGATCGATATTCCCTCGAATGAGACTGCACTTAGATTTATTAGAGAATCAATATGGGAATTCTAATTGTTTGTTTTGAGTTGTGACACAAGATTGTTATGTTTGCTAAGTCTGGGGGAAGTACAAGGTGGTCTCGATTTTGATGAGTCGTATTCTTGGGATCACTTTGGACTTGATGTGCATGATCTCGAGAGAGTCATATATCTGATGAGATGTGATCTTCCTACAGTCTTTCTTTCTTTGCTTGAGTACAAGCAAGAAGCTAAGTCTGGGGGAATTGATGTTCCTCATATTTTGTCGGTTTTGAGCACATTATTACGGTTATATTTGGGAAATTCGTCTATATTTTATTGAGATTTCATGTCAAAAACATTCACAGCTGGAATTATGTTTGAAGGTGGACTTTAGAGAGGTTTGAAGCATTTTCCGACATTCTCCACAAAGGAAGGACCGATCGATCTACCAAGGATCGATCGATCAATGATCTGAAAGGATTATGCGCACGATTCGAAGAACGACTTGGTTTTTGAGAAGATCGATTCATCATCCAAAAGATAGATCGATCAACCAAGGATTAATCGATCAAAGCATTTCGCAGAAACCTAATTTGCGATTTTCGGCTCTTGTTTTGGGCCCTATAAATACTATTTTCCTATTTTTATTTTAGGGGCGGTGTATGAGTTATGAGAGACGAAATTTACAGATTTTTAAGAGTTTGTAAGCTAGGAAGAAGATCTCTTCATACTTGAGAAGAATTTTTGAATCCTCTTTATTTCTGTTAATGCAATTTCAGTTTCAGTTCATCATGACTTGCCCAATTTATTGTTCTATGTCTGAGTAGATCTTAGATCGGATCTAGGGATTCTAGGGTTTTAGAATTCACCGTTGGGGAACAAATAGGGTTGATTAATAGATGATTCTCCTTCTAATACTTGAGTCCAATGCATAGATTAACCTGATCACCTGGTCTATGATTTTAGGTTGTTAACTTTCCAGAAGATTGTTAAGAACTAGAACTAGATTAGAAGAGCAATTCCTTCACTACCAACGAGAGTTGATGCTAGGTTGGATTGTGGGCAATTAAACATAAACGATAACGCCTATATGTAATCTGAAACCAACGAAAGTTAGGACCTTTACGTTATTAATAGAGGGGTAGATTCAACGAGATTCGGTTTACCTTTATTTATGTTCAAGCCGATAATAAGATTAGAGTAGTTCCTGAATAGTTTCCCTGACAAGAATTCTAACTCCCGAATGAATACCCGACATCCGATTACTTTAGTTATTTGATTACATTCACATTAAAGTTATTAGAATTCACTTCCTTCATTTGATTGATATAGCTTGCGATTCAATAGAAATTGAGAGTGTAACTTGGTTCTCTGAAGAATTCGTCTCTTAAGTACTATTACGTTTGTTGTGCACTTGTAGTAGGATATATGGTTAAAACTCGTAGTATCATAGATAAGAGAGGTTAATGAATTGAGTATTTTTCTTGTCTTTATAACCATTTACAAGCCTTGACTCGAGAAATGAGTAGTCATTTGTGTTAGATTGAATGAATCTCTTTGAGGAGTTCTCGTATCATTGATTGGTTTAATAACTAATTAGGATATTTTATGCATAATAATAACTAAATAATAGAATATCTACATATGAAAGTAAGAATATTCTCCATCTAATAATTAGTTCCAAAAGTAACAAACCACAACAACATAATTCAGAAACTAAGTTGTTCTTACAATCTAAACTAGTATTCAGATCCCCTTGTTCATTGTGTTTGTGACTCCTAGTTTTGAAAATCTTGCTCCCATCTTGAGCATTGTGAATTTGAGGATTGGCTGAAAGAGGTTTGACCTTTTGAGGACTGTGAAAGTTCCCGAGGTGAGGATTGGGTGAAGGATGTTTGTCCTTGAGTCGATTGTGAGTCCTGAAATTGAATTCTATGTTACACAAGAGACTTAATTACTAACATGTTACATAAGCACACACACAAATAAACTGGAAACAAAATAATGCAAAAAAACTGATTCTTCTTTGGCCTTCCTCGTGGGCTTTTAGTTGGTGGCTCTTGGAAGTTATTTTCACAGGTGCTCTTATTATGTCCTTGTTGTTGACACTTTGAGAAAGTTATGACTCGGTGATCACATCTTAGCTTGGTCCCTGTCTCATTATTTCCCTTTTTCCTATTATGATTTTTAGGCCTACCAGGATTCCAACGCTATTAGGTGGTGGGATCACACATAGTCTATTGGCTTAAGGCAACTCCAAATGACATTAAGATGTTTTATTCCACAACTGTTGGCTCTAGACCATGACTGTTGTTTGTATACCAATAGAGATTTATGTGCACCTACATCGTATGCCTCCAGTGCATCAAGGTTGTCCTTGTATAAACATGGTGTGTATGTCTTAGCTATGTACTAGAATAACCTTTGTAGTCTTAAATCCTTCCCACTCTTTCTCTAGTTCTCAAAAATATGCCTACAACACTACATGTGTTATGCTTCAGGTAAAACAGTGTATCGCCTTCATCAAATTTTGCAAAATCAAACTCAAAAGGATCTAAACTCAGATCAAACTCCATTATCAAACTCATAAGGATTGGGGACATCACCTTTTCCTTGTCAAACATCAGATGATAGTATTTCCCTAAACCAAATTCCAAATCTCTTACTAGTTGTTTGACAAACCAATTCCAATTGGTGTCATTCTCTATCTCCACCACTACCCAAGCTATAATGACAATCATGTTGTCCCCATCTCTCCTAATTGCAGCCAAAAAATGTCCCTTTATATCCCATTTTAATAATGCACCACTAACTCTATCACTGGCCTACACGTCTTTAGCCAAGACTCCTTATGTGTCTGAAAGCAAATATATAACCTATAAAACCTCAGGTTGCTTCCAATTGTAGCTCTTTGGATGGTATCTATATCAAAGGTGGACCCTAGGTTACTCCTAAGAACTTCAACTTTATGATCCTAGTCTTATCACAATGCTTTTCATGTGTTTTTCTCCTCTGCTTCATTAACATCGTATTTGCCTTGATGCAAGACTTTTCCTTATTATTCATCTTGTACTCTCTCATAATTTCAACTTCTATCTCCTTTGCAGTCATCTTCGGATTCAATCTTAACCTTTTAGCAAGCAGACTTGCAATCGCACTTTCAGTAGCTTTGACTCTTAACTCACATGTGTGTTGATTTACATGTGTCTTGATCATCAACTTATGTTTCCTCTTCTCAAATGCACAATAGATCTTCTAGGGACATGGAGCATGATATTGTCTCATCATCGCAACAAAAATTGCACCAATCTTAAGAGTAGTAGATCTAGCATACTTGATGTTGTACCTGATCTTAATTGTGTATCTGAGGCAGAAAGTCATCCACATTTGAGAATGTTCTACCTAATTCCAGCAACTCCTTTGGATCCATGTATTCCCTATAAGCTTCCACAAGTCTAATTACCTCTTCATTCTCCCCATCAGATGACAACGGATCAACTTTTCTGTGTTCATCTCATTTATAACCATCACCATCGTCTTCATCTGCCTCACCGTTATCATTCCTCGCTTCATCTCTGAAGATTGGTAAACATGTACACGTTTTTTTTGTAATTCCACCATAGCCATCATCATCTGCTTCATTTATATGTTTGTCACCTACAACGCCACCACAGTCGTCGACATCGCTCAGGTCTGGAGATTCCATCTCCCTAGGAGGATCCATATCCTCTATCTCAATCGGATCATGTTGTCAGCTCTCTTATGCGTCTTCAACTACTTGGATATAGACATAGTAGCTCCACCGCCTTTTCCTCGCTTCTTCAAGCTTTTAACTTCCTCTACAGTACCTCCACCACCGTCACCATTTTTCTTCGAGTTTATAGGAGACCCACATTTTCCTCCCTTCTGCGACGATGGTATTTCAAATGTGACTTCCTTCTTTTGTCGAGGCGAGCTTTAAAGAGGAGAATTTGCTTTGGATTCAGACCTCTTCGCACTATCACCAACATTTTTTCTTCCCCTTTTCGACACGGAGAACTTGAAGCAGGTGAACTCTGAGAATGTGAACTCCGAGCCGATCTCCGAATCATATTTCTGCCTTTCGCAAATCTAATCCTTGCCATCAAAATTGATTCAAGGTTTTGAGTTGAGAGAAAATCTCCAAATCGATTTGAGATTTTTGAAAAATTAGGGTTACTTCGTAACCAACGAAGGATGTCAACTAAATCGTAATCACTAGAGAATATAAACAATTGTTTTCATTAAACAATCAAATGTATCAATAGCATAGTGGTAATCAACCCCATTATAACCCCAAGTACACGAGTTCAAAACTAATAATCAACAGTTTTTTGAAAATAGAATAACAAAAACGACGACGTCTCAAGTATTCTTCTTAGACTAACCAGGCAGTTAAAACAACTTCAAAAGATTAATGACAATAGTAACCGGCTTTTTAACACCGTTTGATTATATGTTAAGTCTACCAATAATATGTTTATAATAGAAAATCAACATAACTTTTCTAAATAATAGACAAATCAGAGATAATATAGAGTTTTTTTAGTTAGTAAAGAAACTTATGCTTTTTTGGCGGTTTGTGAAAAATTAAAGTCTTTTTGGCTGATTTCCCAATTCTAAGTACAATTATTTTTTCTTTCAACAATCAAATATTGAATCGATAAAATCCTATTTAAAATCTAAATATTCTTATGCCACAATAATTAAGATGAAAAAAACTAGTTAACTAATCTTCACCAACGTGACTACATCTCATAGGAAGCTAGATCCCACCATTTCATATTAGTGTATTTTCAATAATAGTGAAAGGATCAGCAACTTGGATCCTCTTGAAAATATAATATACCACCAAAACTACATAAATTATAGGTATTTAAAATTTTATACGCTCTGCAGAAGTTGAAAACCAAATTCTCTTTTACAGAAGTTGAATTTCAATTTGTCCCAATATTGATTTGTTCGGTTGAACCATTCAATACCAAACTAGTGTAGATGGTCATCTACATATATGACATAATTTATATTATTGCTTGTTAAATTTATATTTTTCTTAATATTATGTGTGACATATTTTATTTCTTTATTCAAAGAGAAATAATTTCAATAATTATTTATTCATACTTCTTTGCAAAAAATGATATTTTCAGTCGTATCTTTTGCAAAAATACTTCTCAAATTTTTGTAATTTTGATATTATCCTCGAATATATTTTGTTTCAAAAAAATGAACCCGGAAAAATTCAACAATTTTTCATCTCAAAATTTTCCCACTATTTTCTTTACATCTCATAATTTCTTTTATTATGATATAATTTATCTGATAAAACTTTATAAAAATAATTTATAAGTTATCTTACTAAACAAAATAAATGTACTATTTGTAATCCTATTTTGGGTTTATGGATCAAGTAAGTCTATTAAAGATAGTAGCTGATTTGATTTATTTATCAATCATTCTCATGGGTAATTCAGATTTATAACTTATTTTATTAAACATTGTAACTATATTATTTTGAAATTATGATAATCATTCTCTTAGATTTAGGCATCAACTGAGTCTATTTTAGATATAACATTTAGTTCGATTTACTAATTTTGATCATTCTCTTGGGTTCATGCATAGAGTTAGTGTATATTTTATTTCATTCAAGAGTTGTCATAATCATATCCTAGGATTCATACATCCAATTGAGATTTTTTTTCATTTACGATTTAATAAAATAACTTATAAATTAATTTTATAAGATTTTAGAAAATAAATTATAAATATAATATTTATAAAGTATCACAAGATTTTCTTATTAAACCTTATAAGTGTTAAAAAAAATTGAGATGACAAAAAATTTCGTGAGAAAATAACCTGACTTGAATTAAAAAATATTCGAATAAAAAAATAGAATTCTGAAGGCATTTTCTTTTGTTTATTTCATTGCTTGATTTTTACATTATATTAATTATATGTATATATATATTCGATATATTAAAATTTAATTTATAATAATGATCGGTGTTGTACATGAAATTTTTGTATATTAACTTTTTTACTCTCGTTATTTAAGTTTTTACATTCATGTCTATTTAAGTTTTTAGCCTCATTTTCATTCAAATTTTTAGATCCGCATTCATTTAGACTTTTAGACTC
>JAKUCM010007019.1:0-12340 GCA_023374145.1 Lepidium sativum | reverse complement strand
TAACGTTTCACCACTATAATCTGATCTTTCATCTGCTTCTGAATGCTCACGATCTGATTCCACATAAATCCTATGTCCAGCAACATGGTGTGGGCGTGATTTTGCTCTCCTTGAACCCTCAACGTTTCTCCTCTGATTATGAAGAGCTTCTCCACCTTTGTTAGGCGATCTGATGGTTCTGCGTAGCTGTCTAGAAGGTTCTCCCACGTGTGCTTTACCCTTGGCGAGGTGGATAACTTAATTGGGACTAGGTGGTTTTGAAGATTCAGCTTCTGAAGCACTACGGTCTTTCAATAGACCTTTGAATCGGTCCTCAAACTTGTTGTTGAGCTGCTCTATTTGCTGAGTGGCAATAGACTGATTCACCTCTTTGATTTGCTGACTCATAACTCGGTTCAGAGCTTCCATAGGTTCAGCTGAAAGCTCCATGGAAACCTGAAAAAAAAAATCCAAACTAACTCACTGTAAAAAGTTCTAAGATAAAAAAAACAAAGGAAAAAAAAGCCTAACTAACGAAAATCTTAATCCTACTAGGAATAGGATTCCTAAACTAATCCTAATTCTAACATGAATTATTAACCTAAACCTAAAGCAAACATGAATTAGAAGAACAACCCTAATCCTATATCAATGAGGAAAACATGAAACTTAATCCTAATTCTAATAGGAAAACACAAAACCTAATCCTAATTTTAATAGGAAAACTCGAAAATTGAGAACTAGGGACAACAAAAATGTTTCTAAACCTAAACAACAAGAACTCTAAACGAAGCCTAACTAAACAAGAACAAAATCAAAACTAAACCCTAAACAAAGAGTGGAAACGAAAATAACAAGAGAGAGATTAGGGTTAGAGATTTTCTCAGTCTTGGCACAGAGTTGACTCTGATACCACTTGATGTGATCTTCCCTATGATAGAACTCTGAAAATCAGTGCTAGAGTACTTGGAATAGAATGAAACTTGAGCAACTGGTAGATTGGAGTGTGAGGAACGTTGTGGTGAGTTTTGAGCAGAATTGATCGAGGGGTTTATGAGATACGATGGCAAACTCTTTGAGAGACTAGAGAACTGATGGATTAATGGAGGAGAAAACATGAAGGTGAATAGGTTGAAGGGATTCAAATTCACGACGTGTAATGAATTCCCGGACTCGAAGAACGCATTCAAAGAATCAGTAATTGAGAGAATAACTCGTTTTTCTTTCCAAAAGAAAAGTGTTTGCAATTATTCAACTCTAAAGTTTACAGCAGCGTTCTTGGGTTTAAATATAACCCTAAAAACAAAACAACATGTAATTCTAAGCAAAACAACATGTAGTCTGAAACTTAAATAAAAACAATGAAACGTTTAAATAAAAACAACAAAGTGTCCCACTAATTGGTGCACTTCAAAATCTACTAAGTACAAAACCATATTAGTTTGTACGTTTTTCTCCTAAGTAACTCGCCGTAGTGATTCCATCTGCCTCATTAAAAACCATAAGAGAAAACCCAATTGGGACAAAACTCTCTATGGGAAAAAGAATACAGACTTCCTCACTTAAGTTACCTAGTTATCATTACCAGGAGAAGTCTTCAAGATGGAGATGTTAAAGACTTGCATAACTGGTGGCGAGAACGATCCTTCAACCATTAGCGAGTGAGCTTCCTTAGTCAACTCCTTAGCTCTCGAACGCGTGATTGGTCCTACCAGCTCCAGTTCCTTAGCTTTTATGCTGCTCACAGTCACATCATTGTCTAAAACCTCACTACCTTCAGGTGCTCTCGAGAGATGCAAGACATGTTAATAAAACCATTCTCTCATTCGGATATTAAAGAGGCGGTTTTTGCTATTCCAAGCAACAAGTCAGCAAGTCCTCACAGATTCTCATCCATCTTCTTTAAACAATCATGGGGAGTTGTTGGAGAAGAATTTACACAAGCTGTCTTGGAATTTTTCACAAATGGAAGAATGTTGAAACAACTAAAAGCTACAACCATTACGCTTATCCCAAAAAAACCAGGTGCTGACCAAATCTATGACTTTCGCCCTATTTCTTGCTGCAGTGTAATGTATAAGGTCATCTCTAAGCTTATAGTGCATCGACTCCAAGCCATTATGTGGTCATGATAAATCACTTTCAATCTGCTTTTGTTAAGGGTCGATTACTAGTGGAGAATGTATTAATGGCATCAAAACTAATTCAAGGTTTTAACATGAAAGGAATTACTAAAAGAGGGCTGCTTAAAGTGGATCTGAAAAAGGCTTTTGATATGGTGAAGTGGGACTTCTTAATTACCACCCTCGAAGCAGCTGAGTTCCCCACAAAGTTTATAAACTGGATACGCGAATGTCTCAAAACGACCTTTTTCTTCATACTTATAAAGGGTGGACTATGTGGGCATTTCAAAGGAGCTAGGGCTCTAAGACAAGGAGACCCGCTGTCTCCTCCCCTATTTCTCATAGCCATGGAGCTGTTTGGTAATCTTTTACAGTCTGAATTTGAAGCAAGCATTATAGGATTTCATCCCTTGGCAAAAAACTTGAGAATTACTCACTTCGCGTTCGCAGATGATGTCATGGTGTTCTTTGATGGATCTCTTAACTCATTACATGGCATATCTCGAGTAATGGATAAGTTCCAAGTCCTCTTTAGTCTCATGATGAATAAATCCAAGACTTCCCTGTACACAGCTGGACTCACCGAGCCCAAAACAACCTCAATCCACTCCATTGGTTTTAACAAAGGGTTGCTGCTTGTGAGATACCTTGGACTGCCTTCGATGCACTGTAAACTGAGAATTGCTGAATATTCGCCCTTGATTGACGATATATCATCACGATTTAATATATGGGCATTTAAATTTCTCTCCATTGCAAAAAGACTTCAATTGCTAAAATCTGTAATATATGGATATCTCAACTTATGGTGCTCAGCTTTGGTTCTCCCTAAAGGTTGTATTAAGAAGGTTGAAAAGCTGTGCAACACTTACCTATGGTTTGGATCCTTATCTTCTTCTACTACACCGAAAGTTGCATGGAGGAAAGTTTGATTGCCAAAAACTGAGGGAGGATTCGGTCTAAGATGCATCTCAACCTGGAACGTTGCACTTAACCTTCGACTCATATGGATTTTGTTCTCTAACAGCGGTTCACTGTGGGTAACTTGGAATCGTAAACACAGACTGAGCAATTATTCTTTTTGGACTGCAGAACCGTCTCAATCTTCTTCATGGTTGAGGAAATCTATGCTAAATATAAGAATTATTGCCAGCAAGTTCCTCTGTTGTGAGATCAGTGACGGTAAAATGTCAAGTTAATTGTTCGACTCATGGTCATCTTTAGGACCCCTATTTAAGGTGGTTGGATCTGATGGTCCAAAACAGATGGGTATTGCTAAAAATGCCTATGTGGCAGAAGGCTGCAGGAATGATCAATGGATTACACTGTTGGCAAGGTCTCACATGCTTTCTTTAATCACTATCAGGAACAACCTTCTATCAACATATCCTCCCAAAAGCAATAAAGGTAAGGACTAGTTTATTTGGAAAACAAATAGCTCTACTAAGCAGTGTTTCTCGTCCAGAGAAACTTGGGACTCCTTAAGACTTTCGGCAGAAACTGTTCCATGGGTAAACAACATTTGGTTCAAGGGTCATATTCCAAGGCATGCTTTCCAGTTTTGGGTGTCAAACACTTGAGAAACTTTCGGTTAAGCATAGACTATTCCATTGGGGAGTAACAAGGGATCCAGCTTGTTGCACCTGCAGCTTCTGTCCTGAAACCAAAGACCATCTACTTCTCTACTGTGATTTCAGCTCTCATATTTGGCACATCCTGCAAACGAGATTGGGACACTCTCCATTCCACTTCCGCAACTGGGACAACTTGTTGGACTGGATGACACATGCCCCATCAAAGCAGGATAAACAACTGAAACAAATTGCAGTCCAAGCTACAATTTACAACATTTGGAGAGAAAGAAATCTAAGATATCATACACGAAGCTCACGCTCCGTATATGAGGTCTTCAAGGTAATCGACCGTGGGATGAAGGATATAGCATTAACCAAACAGGAAAGGAAGTTAGGCTCTAACCTCTTGTCACTTTGGTTTCGATTCGACTAAGCGCCAGTTATGCTTAATTCACAGTAGTAGGGGAAAATTTTTAACCTCTGTTTCCTTTTTGTTGGTTCTTGTAACAAAACAGCTTATTTGATACTCTCTCTGTTTTTATTTACTTGATGTTTTAGAAAAAATATTTGTTTCATTTTAATTGATGTTCTTAGAATTTTAGGTAAAATTTAATGTGTTTTTAGTGTTTTTGACTATTTAAATTCTGCAGATTGATTTGTGATTGGTTAGATTGTGTTGAAACTTGTGAAAAAACATATTTTATTTTAAAAAAATAAAATCATTACTGTTTTCTTAATGTGTGAAAAATCTAAAACATCAACTATATAAAAACCAGAGGTATTATATATTTACCATTTATCGGAAAAAAAAAATTAGATAACTTGTTTGCTTTCAATTTCTGAGCATATTAAACAATAACTGTCCTTAGGTCGCAGCTGGTCGATGCCTCTATGAATGGCTCAAAACATCTCAGACACTGTTGTGTCCTCCGACTCGCTCTGTATGGAAGACAAATGGAAAGCTCGCAAATCCCGGGCAGGGTATAAACTCTATCTCATCTTTTTTTACATTATTATTACTCTTGTTCCAAAATCTGAGATACAAAATTCTTAGGAAATTTTTCTTTTGGGGGGCAAGGTAAACGCAAAGCAAGTAGTGACAACTTAACTCATCAACCTCCACTGAAGAAGATTGCAGCAGAGGGAATTATGCAAATGAGCTCCACACAAATGCACGGAAGCACAATAGGACTCTCAGCAGTCCCTCAACAATCGCCAATTAGAAGGGACATTGCTCCGAGGTCTTCAGCTCTGGGCACTGACGTGGACAACTATCTTTTTCCTCTTTTTGAGTATTTTGGTGAGAGCATGCTTATGTTCACCCCCAAACATGAGCTCAGTTTCTTCTTGTAATAGATTATTTACGTGCAAGTCTTGCCACCAAAAAGAATATATAGTGGGGGCATTCTGCGAGGTAAAATCAAGCCATGGTAAGTTTTACATAGTCATTTGCATATGCACTCTAATCACAAGTTGGCCTAGATCGCACATATATATTAGCCTTTCGTGTCATTCTTCATTACTGTCACCACTGTTAGTTGTGAAAAACGGTGTCAGAAAGTTCTTGTCCAACGCTGTGAATGATGTAGTGCTGCAAAGTTTTGTCAAGTGAGTCCAAGGAAATGCAAAAAATGCTTTCTGTTCACGAAATTAAAGTAAGCATTCTCTTCTTATCACCTTTTGTGAAACTCTTTCAGCTTCATCTTAAACCTGCTTCCTGATGATGATGTATCCTCGTCAGATGAAGCTCCAATGGCAAAAGGAGGTGGAACATACCGATGATCGCTCTCCTCAAAACCCTGACCACGTATCTGGATGCGTAAGAATAGGACTTATACAAATATAGTTCAAAGGTATTATAGAATAGATCGTTGAGTGTTTACTTCAGACAAGGAGTCATCAAGATCATCATCACCTACAACTTCCAAAGCTTCCAACATTTTACCTGTCGAACCTCCTATTAGTAAAACCTGATATATGACTAAAGCGGATTAGAAGAATGAGCACTTACAGGTTGAAGACTGAAACCTGACTGGGTTCAAACTAATGATGTCAAGGAAAATGTCATTGTACACAGCAGAATCTGAGGTTAAAATGCAGATACAAGACTTTGATTTTGAGAAACAATTTGGAACTTAATGAAGAAAAGGATATAATATGATAGGGGGCAACAGAAACAAGAAGAAGAACTCCTCATGGAAATTAAACCATGTCCTGATAAAGCAAATCGAAGAAACCAGTAAGCAAGAAAACGATAAAAGTAAAAGTCAGGAAACTTGGAGGAGGGGCTTGTGAACCGAATGCTAGTCTCAGTATCGGAGATATTGGCAAGGACACCGACGATTAAACCTGAATTACAAAGGAAGATGAAGATGGGGCCATAGGGGAGGAGTAATCAAAGAGATCAAAAGAGAGAGAGAAAGGATTACCAATGAGAAGCGAACCGCTGGCTTCAGGAAGATAGTGGAATCGGTGACGGCGAAGGACATGACCCAGAACGAAGGAAAGTACGAGCATCATAATCTGAAGCAGAATACCAACTCCGGGCGCTTGTTGCTGTTTTACCTGGCCCTGAGGGTCGTGGTCCGCCGGTAAATTCGGCAGTGCCTCCATTGGAATTGAAATGGACGACTTCCAGACGGACTTTTGGGAGAGTAGCAAATCGAGCTTTCGGAAGGACAAGAGTCAAAGACCATAAACGTTGTCGTTTCGTTCTTTTAACTATGCGATTTTCTTCCTCTCATATACGAAAAAACCAGTCAACAATTTCATTATCATGCTAATTTCCAACTCAAATGATATTAGTTTAGTCTATATCTGTTTACGAAACTACAAAAACAAAAATGAAAACTATTGTGTTTGTTCAATTGAATCATCTATTTGTTGTTTGGAGTAGGCTCCCGAATGTAGAGTAGTAGATAAAGAGACAACCTCTTTTTCCATCAGAGATTATTATATATCTAGATCTCCTGCTAAGTCATTATCACTAACTGCTTACGCAGTTTGATCAGGTTAAGATGATATATACCGATCAAATCAATCACTAAACCCTAAACCCTTAATCTGCATAGCCCTCTCTGGCCAAATCGTATTCATAAGGGATAATGGTATTGATCTCAATTAGAGGATGAAGTCTCATTACAACCCTTGTCGAGGCTCATCATAGTAAAAGAAAGCCCATCATCCATTTAAATTATTTAATAGAATAGCAAAAGGAATGAATGGAGTAGAAACAATCAAGAAACCCTAAACAATGTAAAGCTTAGCATGAGAGTCAAGCAAGTACACGCTTAGAAGCACATCATATCACACGCCAACAATCCAACCTTTATCGTTACTAGTACAAATAGGCTTCAACATTGGACAATTATGAATTACCTTCACAATTAACAGCATTTTATTAACTACATATTTCTCTTAAATGGTTGCTGCCTCTCTCAACTTCTTCCCCTTTTACCCACCACCCTCCGATCAACATTCTCTGCCTTCTCCATTTCCACCGCATCATCTACCCCCTCCTTCACACTTTGTTCCTCCACGACCTTTCCACTTTGCTCCTCCACCATTATCACCTTCGCATTTTGCTCCACCACCTTCCCACTTTGATCCTCCACCATCACCTCTTCCCCATTTCCCACCGCCACCACATCCTCGTCCCCATCAGCCACCGCCTTCACCTCACGTCCTTCCACCACCACCACCACCGGGGCATCATGTCATCATTGTGGTTGTAATCTCTCTTGGCAGTTTGTTTTTTCTTGCGTTCCTCGCTGCTGCTCTCTTCTGCTATCTCAAGAAAAATAGAATGTCTTCTACTGAGACTGAAATTATCAAGTTTGATGAACACCTCAAAGTCCAAGAAGTCATAGTCCCAGGACCCCATGGTGAACCAACCAGAGTGGTAATGCTTGAAGAAGACATTCATTTGGAAGAGGATATTCGTAAGACTGAAAAGTTTAGCCGAGCTTCTCATTTCACTTCAACTGGAGGACATGCCATTGATATACCAGATCCCAGTCATCACTTTATTGAGCAGAGGCCTTAAAATTAAAAGCGATGCGAGAGGCCAAAATGTAATCAATCATTTATTCTCACTGTCTAAACTAAGAATAACAACTTAAATATTGGTATTAAATCTTGCAATCCAGAAGTTGATAGAATGGGCTTTTATTCTGGTTATAGCTCCCAAAAATATGCATATGTTCTTCCGATAAAACAAATTCCACACCACTATAATAGAGTACCGACACATAAAGATAGATAATCTATAGTGTCTATGTCGTATAATTTCCTTCGCTCTTTCACCATTGCTTCATGATTTCTACTTTGACGATTAATAGACAATATTAGTGACCTTAAGATTTATGATCATTGATTTCCTTTTTTTTTCGTTTTTATTGTCGATCGTTTTCATTTATTCTCAGACATTTTTAAGTCTTGCTAACAGCTTTGGCTTCTCTCAACACTCAGAAGTATTAAGTCGACTCTTAAGAGCACATATAATCATTGACAATCGGACCACTACCACATCAACAGAAGACAGAGAAGTTAGAAACAGAGTTATTGCAGGCAGGAAAACGGAAAACCTGACAGCGGACACCAAACGATCACGGCATGTGTCGTAGGACAACACTTATCATCAGTATTAACATCAAGCAAAAGTTCCTATACGACATAGTCCAAATGTTACAGACCATAAGCACAACTTGTAATTTGTTGCACCCTCTATAAGATATGATGATGTACCTGCGCGGAGAAGCAAGATGCCCAATTTAGCTTTCCTTCAGCTGCTAATCTCATTCATATCTCGTACAAAAACTTCTCAAACAGTTTCATGTGTTCAGATTGCAGAGCAATGGCCACGGATAAGCTGCCATCATTTGTAGGACTTGGTAGCACAAACGACAAACCCTCGTATGGAATTCCACCAGGTCCCATAAATATGGGACGACCCCAACCAAAGTCTGCATCATAAATGGGTAATCTAACCCAGCTTGTGATTCCCAAATTGGGACATTTGTAGGTATGTGCACCGCGGACCAGGGCTGACAGATCAGGCTGCATCTCCAGGTAGTCAAGAGCTGACCTAAGATAGTTATCGTCCATGCGAACCAAAACATCATGAATAAGTCCTGCAGCATACCATGTTGGCTTTGATAGCAGATCCCCTGCAACAGCTAATGGTGTTGCAGTGAAAATCACATTGCCAAAGTAACCAGGGGGCAACGGGGGGCGTAGTCTTGACCTTCCATCAGTAGCAATGTACAGTTTGGTCTCTTGGTCGTCTGGGAGTCCGCGCGCCTTGCCCACTGATCTCCACACGTGGCCTGCCAACATCTCGTATGAACTGTAGCTAACAGTGTTGCCATCCTCTTTGGATTTAGCCTTGAGAGCAACAAGCTGGTCACGTGATAACTTGAAAATGGAGACAGTGGTATTGTCAGGGCCTGATTTGGACGGATCAAGAGGGATCCTCATACTGGGGGCAGGCTGATATTCAACATGATGAAAAGCAGGCTGAGGCGGGTCGCGAGCGCGGAGGAGGGTTCGATCAATGAAGGGTGGAATGGTAAGGTCAAGACCACGGGCCATATCAGACCATGTATTAATAAAATGGAGACCAGAGAAACCATCTGCCGCGTGGTGTTGCATGCCAACCCCAAGGGAAGCTCCACCACATTTAAAAAAGGTCACCTATATAGCCAAAAGAATCGGTCAGTGTTCTGTCGTCTGTGTTGCACATATTTTATATGTTGACCAGGACAAATATGGGCCAGGTCAGTGTCGGATAAGAGAGATCGATCAAGAATGAAGTAGTCATAAAGATTATTAAAGACAATAATAATAAATTGTAGAAACCTCAAAATACAAGCATTTTGATCTCACCACTACTAGTTCCCATTAAATAACTCTGGTATTTTCCTTTCTGGCCTAATTAGGAGGTGACAGTTGGGAGAGAAGCTGAATTGAGGACACAAGGCAATAATTGAGGGTACGAACCAAACCATAAAAGTCCATAGTTTTCACAACACAGACAGATTAATAGATTGTGTGACTTGACTAAAAAAAGGCAAAGAATGGAAGCGGACCTGTAAAACGAGAAGCGGGAAAGAGTGGATGCCAGGGGAGTGATCAACATCGGGAATAAGCTGGCGGAGATTGAGGGTAGGAGCGAAGTCCCCAAAATCGTCGATGACAGAAGGAGTATCAGCGACGACGAAGAGAACGCCGGCGCCGTTGCATTCGATCTCGACACGACCATCGTCGTCTCTCTTCAAACGACCAGCCATGGGGTAAAAGGGGACAAGAGCCTTGGAAAGAGCAGTCTTCATGATCTGAGGGTCGAAGAAATTGGAGGAGCCGGTGGGTCTGTAGAAGTAGACACTGGGGGTGTGGAATCTGGGGATAACGAGGTCAACATTGGAGTTCCAAAGATTAGTGATAGGGGTCTCGGCGGCAGGCCGGACAATGGTGGAATCTCGGATGTTAATGATCATAGTTTGGTGTGTGTTTTTGGGATAAAAACTGAAACTTTGATCTGAGAAATTGGGGAAAGTTAGATAGATATATAAGAAAGTGGGTAAGAAAGAAGGAAAAGGAGAAAACGTCGTAATCGTTCACCTACCGCCCCCGCCTACTCCATCTGTCGACCAACTCTCTTCGTAATGCGTCAGCACCATCATTGGTCCATCTCATCACCACGTCCCACTCTTCTCTCTCTCTCTCTTTCTTTCTGGGGTTGGTAAACTCAACACACCCTTACCCTCTCTTCTTTTTTTCTTTTTTTTATGGGCTTTCGCTTAACCCAATTTACCATGGGCTCAACTTGGGCCTATCAATAACGTATCATTCCTGAATTTATATTAAAGAAACTCCCACATCGTCGTCTTCGCTTCTCTTCTCTCTCTTTTTACGACGCTCCATTGATAAACACAACAGTTTTTTCCTTTCACCTCTTTTCAGAGACATAGATTCTTCGATCCCAGGTAATCATCTTGTCAATTTCTACTGTTTTCACTGCACTTTCACGAATTAAACCTCTGTTTCAGATTATACTTTCCTAAAATTCAATTGCGTGTGCTATAATTTAGTTAGGGTTTGAATTTAAGAATGGATATTGGTTCATTTTCTTCCTTTATACTTCAATTGATCTTAATTTCACAAATTCCTTGATTTTGTGATGATTCTTGGTTAGTTTTTTCATCGTTGGTCGAATTTGTTTCATCTCGCTTCGTCAATTGTTAATTTTAGTTAGGTTTTTGATTTAGAACCTCTCCCTATTCTTCGGATAAAACCCTTTTACAGAAAAATCCATTTTTTTTCTCAAAGAAAATTGTATTACGAAATTGTTCACTGGAAACCCAGGAAAGCAAAATAGGAACACTATACAAAGAGAAACGAGCACACACAATAGGCATGTAAGCTAATAATTACCAAAAGGAGATAATTCAAGATGCAAAAGTGTATGAAAAACCCAGCTTCCGTAATCCACGAAGGATAGAGATACTGTGGAAGCATAATAGATGTCAATCCGTGAACCACGCATAATCATATTAACGAGGAATGTACGATTTTTAGTGGATTACGTCTCCAACAAGATATCAAATCTTGACCCAAATTTAGATTGTGATTTTTATGGGATTGTTAAAACTTATTATTATCAATGATAATTTTTTGTTTGTTTTTGTAGCGGTCAACACAATTTCGTATTGCATTACGATAGTCAGAGTTTACATATATTGTATCAGGAATTCAGGACAGGATTGAAATACAAACCACCAACCATCAATGCTTGTAGTTATTCTTTTAGGTAATCTATCTTCACAAATAATTATACGAGCGAGCCCTAAATGCATATATATTTAATAGAAGAAAACATGACTGTCAAAAATTTTATCAAAAAATGAAAAGAAAACACGACTGTCAAAAATTATATCAAAAAAAGAAAAGAAAACACAACTGTCTTCATCTCTTCTGAGAAATCCTATATTCTATAATCTATTGATCGCATCATTTGAAGTAGACTCCTAATTTGCAGTACTCCGAGTCCGAGCAATGTTGCTGTCTCCCTCTTTGGGTTTTTCAGCTGCATAAGCTTTCCTATTAACATGTAGCTATATGTAACAACTTTTTTTAATTATAAAATTAACACTAAAACCCACAAAAGGAAAAAAATATAGTCTTCCATTGCTGTATTGAGCAGAAATAATGAGAGAGACGAAGATTCTGAATGAGGCCATTAATGAAATGGTTCCCATTGAATTATCACCTTCAAACTTAACATGTCCTAAAATCCCAAGTCATCTGCATTTCCAAAATTAGTGTCCGTAAATTCCGCTTCTTCTGTCATAAGGCCTTGATACTGAACCATATTGGCATGTAAAAATACTCAACGAACATATCGTAAAATCCAGACCGAAATGCATGTGTTCAGGTTTTTGGGACGCATCGGAGTTACATTTGACTCAACCCAATCGTGATTTATTCTTGTTTTCTCTGCTAATAGGGTGTGATGAACACCTTGATACCCGTTATTCATCTATGATCTGGTCTGTATGAGCAGCTAACCATTCCTTATCTGACACAGCACGGTTTAAAGTGTCACGAACCTAAATGTCGTTGATGTTGTGCACAAGAAAACAACTTTTGGAATCGATTGCAAGA
>JAKUCM010007017.1:0-19017 GCA_023374145.1 Lepidium sativum | reverse complement strand
TCTCAATGCTTTGATAATCAACTTCTCATCACGGTCATATAAATGAAGATACTTCTCCTTCACTCTAATCTCCAAACCTTACCTTCCCTGTAATTGTTTCATCAATCTTCGAGAAGAAATCTATCTCTCCCGCCATATGATTACTTGCCCCATTGTCTAAGTACCAAAGTTTTTCATTGCTTGATTCGTACTCCATCGGTTCTATATTCTTCTCATTAAGAAATACTACCTCATGTACAAATAGATCATCGGTTTCTTGAGTCTCTTCTCCATCACCCTCTTTGTTTACATACACTTCTTGAAGCTTGAGAAGTCGACCGGGACATTTACTCGCAAAGTGTCATCTTTTGTCACACCGGTAACAAATCACATGACAAAAATCCTTCTTTTGATCTCCATCATTCCCGGCGCTTCGACCTCTTCATCTTCCTCTTTCTCTTCCTTGGTCACCTTGTCCTCTTCGATTACCTCGTCTACCTTCCGCTTGATAGTTCATATTTGCATACATAAGCTTTCCTTCATCATGATCCAATTGTTGCTCTTCTTCGTTAATTCGTTCTTCGTATGCTTTTAACCTTCCAACAATATCCTCAAAACCTGTTTTCTTTAGATCAAGAACTTGTTCAAGAGCAGCAATTATCGTGATGTACCTCATTCTTGGTAAGCTATTAAGAAATTTATTTACTATTTTTGCTTCTGTAATCGTTTCTCCTAGGGCAGCCACTTTTGAAGTAATTTCCAAGAGTTTTCCGACAAAATCATCAATTGTGTCGGTCTCCTTCATCTTCATTCTCTCAAACTCGGCCATAAGAGTTTGTAGTCTTGCTTCCGTAACTCTTTCAGCTCCAACATGTCGAGATTTGATAGCTTCCCAAATCTCTCTTGGAGTGTCTAGATCTCCAACTTGAAGGATTAATGTTTTCGGGATCGATTGAAATAATAGAGCTTTTGACATGCTATTTTTCTCTCCTGTTTCAATTGTATTACATACTTTATGAACTTCAAATAGTATTTTCATAAGTATAGACCATACCGTATAGTTTGTGGTGGAAAACATCGGGCATTGTATATATGACGAGGAAGTCGTTCCTTCCTTCGGTTTTGCCTTAACTATATCTCCCATGATATGACTCTTCTCAAATCAATTTCTTGCTTACCTATCAATGGTATTTCTCTGTTTAACTAGCTCGTCCTTCTTTGAAAAGCTTTCTCGACTTGGACCTCTTTGTATTCGATTTGCTCTGATACCTAATATATAATCGAACACTTCAAGAAATATAAAAGAATTGCTCTCTTTTATTAATTTTGGAAAATCTTCTCAAACAACCAAAACTCTCAACACAATAATATTTTATAATAGGATGTTACATCTCAATATCTTTATTTATAGGATTCAAGTTATCATAATCCTAATAGGAAACTATAGTATTTAAATATCTTCCAAATAACTAACTAATCCTATCTTTTTGATTACTTGCTTACTAAGTTACACTTTAAGGTTATCTTCAACAAGGTTTCTACTCGGCTAGTCTATCGTGGGTCAAGTATTGGAGTCGAAGGGGAGTGGTAGCGTTGAGAGAAGCAAGGTCATTGGTCTCTGATTTTGCTTCTTTGGAGTTTTGGTTATAATAGAAGATGAATTTATGGGATTTACTAACTTTAATTCAAGTCCCAAGTTAGTCAAACTGCATTGTTCAATGTAAAAAACCATAAGCAAACAAAAAAAGAGCATAAAATAAAAAGAGTGTCTTCATTTCTGAATACAATTTGATTATAGAGCCACCAATAAGTGATGGATAGGATTGAGACTAATCATGACTTGTCACGCTATTTGTTGTTAATATTGCTCTATTATCAGTAAATCTCTTAATACAATTTACCATATGATAGTAACACCGGATTAGTCCAGTCCACCTGCAAAAGAGCCACGTAAAAGTCTAAGTGGTCGATGGTAAAAGCTGTAGCCTTTGAGTTCTTCGAGTTTTTCGCAGCAGAATTTAGGTTATAGGTTTATTTATTTTTGTTAATATTTTGATTGTAGATTATTTTAACTACCGTAATTTTATTTGTGTAAATAACATAAATTTTGATATTAAGTTTTCAATTTTTTTTTTTTCAAATGACATAACACAATATATCAAAACCTAGTGATCAAAAAACCGTGGAGACCCCTGTCGTATCTGGCAAGTGCATCCACTCTGTGATTTAAGGCCGTAGGAATAGAGGATAGAGAGAAGCTACCAAAAATACCTCCCAGTCGCCGGAACTCCTCCTGGTATGGATCGAAACCTCGCCACTCCTCTGGTCTTTGTAAGATAAGCATCACCGTCTCGCAGTCTGTCGAGACCTCCATCTCTGTGATATGAAGCTCCAACAGCACCCCCATTACCCAAATGACGGCCTCCACTTCTGCATGTAGGGCTGATAATGTACGATGTTGTCTGTAAGCTCCAGAACATACTCCATCCACTGAATCTGGAAAGCAAACCCAACAGAATCCCGTAAACTGATCAGTGTCTTTCCAGGAAGCGTCCACATAGCATTTGTACCCAGTGAAACTGAGATTAGCTGTGGTAGGAAATATCAATGACGACTTAGAAATATCAAGTCTTGGTGTCAAGTTGACCCTGACACTCTGGTTGAGTATCTTAGCCTCGGTCTAATTATTTAGAAGCTGTTAATGCCCGAGTCAAAGTGATATGTGGATCCCAGTCTTTAGCCGAAAAGCAAAAATTGTTTCTTGATATCCATATCTGCCACATAATCCATGGGACAACACCAATATCCAATGGTGCCAGAGTCCACCAAAACAGATAATCCAAATTGTGCCAAAGTGATCCTCCCGGGAAAACATCCGGGGCAGAAGGAATAAAAGACAAAGCCCAGACCAGGACAGCCGGCAGACATTCGAATAACACATGATTTATTGTTTTTTGGTCCACCCCACACCGCAGGCATCTATAATCACCTAGAAACCCCCGCTTGACTAAATTATGATATACCGCAGAACAACCAGCCATGATCTGCCAAATAAAATGTTTCATTTTATTTGAACAATCAAGAAACCAACAATGTTTATAAAAACTCCCATAACATGGCCGCAGCCAGGTCTGGTCGACCACCGACTCCTCAGATAACAAATTATACCCAGATTTCACCGTGTACCGTCCCGTACTCGTAAAATGTCATCCCCATTAATCCACTCTCGGAATTCTCGGGATACGAATTTCCAAGATCAACGCAACATCTCGAGGATCAAAGTACTGCCGTACAAGAGCCTCATTCCATCGCCCTGATGACCTATCATTAAATTGATCAACAGTTAAATTCGGAAAAATATGGAGGTCTGACCGCGTCGCCGGTCTCGGAGATATATCTGGAATCCATGGATCCCTCCACAACCAAGTTTGTCGACCATCACCAATCTTCTGAATAAGCCCCCTAGAGAGTAAACCACGGGAGGAAAGCACACTCCGCCAACTGTGTGACCCCCCGGCCCTCAGACCAACCTCCAATATAGATTCATCCTTATAATATTTCCCCCGCAAAACTTGTGCTAAAAGGGAATCCAGATACTTAATCAACCGCCATAGTTGCTTGGCTAGAAGAGCGGAATTAAAATCTTCTAAATTCCTGAAACCTAACCCTCCATCCAATTTAGTCTGGCGCAAGTCGGTCCATTTCCGCCAATGAATTCCACCGGTAGCAGCAGAATTTTCCCACCAAAAATTTGCTATCGCTGCATGGACTGTGTACAACAGTGTCTTTGGCATGTTATAACAAGTCATAACATATGTTAGAAGTGCAGTCAAAACCGACTTAATCTGCACTTCCTCTCCTGCTTTGGATAAATACTGGTTAGACCAATTTTCTACTCTAGCCTGTAGTCTATCTGCCACAAAAGCAAAAAATTTTGTTTTAGACCCCCCAACATCCTTCGGAAGATCCAGATACGTACACATCCCTCCCAAGTTCCTGATACCCAGTACTTGTTGGACCATGGCCCTACAACCCCCCCTCTACCATTTTACCAAATTGAATCGAAGACTTCTCATAGTTTATTTTCTGTCCGGACAACACTGCATAGTCTGCCAGAAAATGTTAGACGTTTGATGCCTCCTCTTTGTCTGCTTTACAGAAAAATATTGTATCATCCGCAAAAATCAAGTGTGAAATGACCGGACTAGTCCGTGCTATTTGAATACCAGATATTAGACGATTTTCCTCCGCCCGCTTCAACTTTGCTATCAATACTTCCGTACATAGAATAAATAGATATGGGGACAATGAATCCCCTTGTCTAAGACCTCTTCGAGGAATAATCCGCCCGCCCAGTACACCATTAATAATTACGGAATATTCCACACTAGTATACACCGCATTATACATTTTATCCATTTCTCAGAAAAACTTAGCTTACCAAGAAGGGTTGAAATAAAATTCCGCTCTACTCTATCATATGTCTTACTCATGTCCGTCTTAATCGCCATGTAATTACCGCTAATTCGTTTATTTGTCCATAGCGCATGCACCATCTCTTCAGCTATTAAAATATTGTCTGAAATCAAATGACCCGCTACAAAAGCCGACTGTGTCTGAGATACAAGTCTTGGTAAAATCCTCTTGAGTTGCAGGCATAAGACCTTTGAATCAATCTTATACCCAATATTACATAAACTAATTGGTCTAAAATCCGCCATTTTTGTCGGCCTGGACAGCTTTGGAATGAGACATATATTTGTCTTATTTAATTCTTTAATAAACTCACATGTCTGTAAAAACGTATTCACCAACACCACCAAATCCTTCTTAACTATATCCCATGCATACTGATAAAACAATGATGTCATCCTGGCGCTTTGTCTGGATCCATGGAAAATAAAGTTGTTTTAACCTCCAACTCCGAAGTAGGTCTAGTCAACATTTGATTATCCAAATCGGTGACTAGACCTTGAATTTCATCAAGCGGGTTAGGTACACTCCTAACACTGGAGAATAGGTCGGTAAAATACTTAGTGGCCTCATCTAAAATCTCCCCCTCCTTTACCATCCAAACCCCTCGAGCATCATACAAACTCGTAATCTGATTACACGTTCGTCTTTGTCGTACCAACGCATGGAAATATTTAGTGTTGTCATCTCCAGCCTGCAACCATTTTATACGACTTTTTTGTCTCCAGTATATTTCTTCCTTGAGATATGCATCCTTAAGTTCTTTAGTCAGCCTCTACTAGATCTAAATCCACCACTGGGCCCGAATAATATTCCTCAATGACCTTCTTCAAATCTTCGATCTTTTGTTTACGAGGTTTTATACTCTTCCACCGCCAATGCGAGATTTCCTTACGACAAAACCTGACTTTGTCGACAAGCGAGATCAACCGATCATCTCGACTCTCTCTCCATGTCCAACTCCGTTCCACTATATCCCTAAAATCCTGTTTATCCAACCAACGTCTATCAAAACAAAAACGCGTTCGAGATTGTTGACCAACCCTTTCCCTAAAATTGCCTACTATTGGCCGATGATCGGACTCAAATCATTTCCAGGTATTGAATATCTCCTATTGGAAATACATCATGCCAATCACTGTTACCATACACCTTGTCTAGTACACGTCGTACAATACCAGAGCCTTGTACCCTTCTCCAGGACTAGGTGTTCCCTAATCTCGGAAAATCCGAAAGTCCACAGGCCCGCAACATTTGGTTGAAAATCGAGAAAGACGATAGTGTTCGCGGAATCCCTCCTTGTTTCTCATGGTTTCCAGTAATCTCATTAAAATCGCCACAAACTACCCATGGGCCTGTACGTGTTAAGCCCATCCTTGTTAACCGTTCCCAAACCTGTGATCGCCTGGTAGAAACCGGTTCTCCATAGAAAAATGTTATATGGGAACGAACGCCCCTGAGATATAACGAGATATTTATCATATTCCGATTTTTATAATTTATTAAAACATTATAATTATCTGAGTACAATAGAGCTAAGCCTCCACTTAACCCTTCTGGTTCTACTGTCACTAAATTTTGAAATCCCAAATGTAACTGAATTTTCTCCAATAAAACAAATTTATTTTTCGTTTCTGATAGAAATAAAAAATCAGGCTTACATAATCTCCAAATATCTCTAAGATAATTTATTGTTATTTTATTGCCAACACCCTGAAAATTTCAACATAAAAATTTAAAATTCATAAGTTAAATTTCATAGAACCCTTCTCTGGCTCCTTCGATTTATTATCCTTAATTTTTAGGTGCCTAGGAGTTCGTCGTGGAGACATTCCTAAGACTGCCAATTTTTTCGTGCTCATTCCCATAAAGGAGTCATGACCCTCGAACCTGCTTTTGACGAACCTATGGGCCGCTTGGCCTGCCGGGTCTCTCTACACATTTGGAGCTTGGCTGCCAGAGCCTCATGAATTTGTGACTCCTCATACTCTGTAAAATGTTGCCTACTATGCAATTCTGCTTCTAAGGCCATCTCGTCCAACATCTCCTCCTCAATTGTGACATCTGCATCCAAAACTACCTCCTCATTATCCATAAACGCCTTTGGAAGAGACAAAGCAGCATTATCCTCATCTGATGCTCCCAATGTATCATGAGAAGGCCATAATCCTCGATGCCCTCGTCCTCATCTCCCACCAAATCTGTTCCAGTGTCAGCCAACAGATGCCCTCGTCCTCGTCCTCATTCTCAAAGAAAATATATATATAATATATATATATATATATATATATATTAAATTTTCTCATCACCTCATTTTAGTTACCATATATATATATAGTTTTCAATTTTGCTTTTTTTTCATTATGCCACCACATCACCTCATTTTAATTACCATCTTAAACTAAAAACAAATATTATTGATTTTTACTATCTTAAATTAAAAGCCACAAATACAAAATTAATCTACATCTTAACTAAAAACAAATATTATTAACTCATTACAAAGAAATTAATCCTTAATAGAAGAACTTACTGTAAATGGACCTAACATAATACTTACGAAAGTAATAGAGAATTCACTAACGAGCTTAAAATAATTTCAAATTCGTGGTGTGTCCCATTACATTTGTAAATGAGTTAATCATATCTGAGTTTGGATTGATTATCATGAAAACACCAAAGCATTCTGCCAAATATTGGGGTGTGAAGCTTCAGAAACTTGCAAAAATCCAAAAAACAATACTCCCACGGAATGTCGTAATGTCAGGTTTAACCAAATCACTCTTGCTAATTTAGTTCATGCATACTTTTGACTCCTCGTATATCCAAGTAAAAGAATATATTCATATATATTGAAAACACAAATAAATAACCTGAAATTATGAAAAATTAAGGTCCACTACATTCTCCACTATATTTTTTTAACTTTCGACAAATCTAACTTTTCATTCATCTTCTCTTATAAATAGATCATTTAGAAAATGATCATTATCACTCATTACAAATTACCTCTTCCAAATTTACACCCAAATTATACAAGATGAAAAGTTGCCACCTCTCTTTTTCCAAAACTGAAAGTTGGTTGGAGTTCACAACATGTCATTGCAAGATTTTGCGCTTTTAGGAAACCCACACTATCAAGAAAAGTGGGGATCTTATGGGAATCGACATATTGCTCCTTGATGAGAATGTATAATGACTTCCACAATTAACTTATAATGAACTACTCAAATACTACATGTATTTTTTAATATTACCCCTATGCTTGCAGTTAATAGTCATGCAAAATTATATTTATCTTCATCGCTTACATGTATTCAAGGATTTTTTGAAATAAGGAGCAATTTACTCTATTAGTGGTTTTGACATTATTCGAAGTAATTTAAAGTTCAAACTATATGATTCTAACATATCAATCCACTTCACCAACCTCACAATTTTAGGCGATGTATATCAGTTACATTTATTCTTCAAATCACTTTATTCTCTTTTTTTTTTTGTTAAATGGCATATCTTATATCTCATGTTATTCTTTACCTAACAATTTTATATTGCTAAATGTTTTTTCTTACTAATCTTACGAATACACACCCTTCTAATTGTTACCGAAGTCAATTCGCCAAACATATTACATCCTACCACAACTACTCAAAATAATCTATTCTCATATCTATCAACTAAACCAATAATTTATTTACACAATTAATTATCTTTAACATATAACTATTATTGACAATTTCGTTTTAAAACTACATATAAGACACTTATGAATATTAGAAATTACTTTTAATAATGAATAAATGTAATATCTCAAATAATTTATTATTATATGCATATTATTACTTGATATAACAAATATATACTCTTACTATACACTCGAAAATTTTGAACAAATTATAAAATCGTCTTCTAGTTTATACACTGTTAGACTCAAAAAAAGTTCTAAACGAATGTTTATTATCTACATATCTATTAGATCGTATCAATTTGATCCTAAATTAATAAATTAATTTGCAATTACATAAATTTGGTCGAAAGGATAATTCCCAACTTATAAGTTTGTAATTCTCTCCTTTTGGATTTCTCGGCAATTAACACTGAATTTTGGGAAGTTAGAAAAAAGCCCATGAATTTTAGGAAGGTGGAATCTACGCGCTCGTTGTTCTAAGATTAATCACATTGGTAAACCGAAACTGTACAAGGGTCGTGGGATTCAAGAGTTCGGCAACATGTTTAGTATAATTATATAATAAAATATATATAAGCTTAGATTTCCAACTGCGGGAGTAAGGAGAAAATAATCTCCGGTTTGAGCTGCGTCGACGTGATCTATCATCAGGATCTCAGATTTGTGACACTCTCGCTGAAATCCGGTGATATGAGTTCTCCGGTACGATATCTTAGCAGATCTATGAAATTGACCTGAGATCTTTGGCGTTTTCTTTGTTTCGATTTTGGATACCTTAGTTTCTGATCTTTTGATCTTCATCTTGCATTGATTCAGGGAATGAGTATGTTCACCACTTTTACTAAGCTTTGTAAAGGACTTGCTCTGGTGCTTGTGGTGGGACACCTCGTGGTTCAGTTCATTCCCGCTACCGTCACATACTTTGCTCTCATTCCGGCGAGGTACTTCGTCTTGTCTCCTTCATGTTCTGTGGAAGTACTGAATGTGTTTGGTTCTGCTCCTTAATTTCGCCTGATTGTTGTTTACGCTGTACCTAATTGCTAATTTACGATTTGGAGGAAATTAGGGTTCCTATGTGTTGAAATCAGTTGGAGAGTACATTAATTAGGATGTTAATTTGATGCTCATATGGTATATAACTTCATTGCCCTTCAAATTCCAGTGTGGGAATATATGATCCTCCTTCGAAATCCAGTATTCTGGCTTGTTACATTTGTTTGACTCTCTTCATTATAGGACTATTCCTTTTGGCTGGAATTTGATAACAAGCGGCTATTTTGAACTTACAGTACATGGGGTATGTTTTTCATTTTGTGTCCCTAGTTTTACTTGTTCCGATCCAATCCAAATTTCTCATCTATAGTACTTGAATACAAGAGTGACTGTTTGCAATGTCGCAGGTTGTCTTCAGCACCGTTTCTCTCCTTTTTATGGGAAAGTTCTTGGAACCCGTCTGGGGTTCCAAAGAGTTCCTTAAGTTTGTCTTTGTGGTGAACTTCCTTACATATCTCTGTGTTTTCGTTACAGCCATTGCGTTATACTACATTACGAGGCTGGAAATTTACCTGTAAGTACTTTACCACTCTCTACATACTATGTGTGCTTGTTTATTACGTTCTCTTACCTAGATATTAAGGATCTCTTCATTATTAAAAAATAAGTCGAAATTCTTCAAGCTGTAATGTATCACTCGTTTGCTTCCCTGCTCAATTTAGTGTAATCTTTACCACAGTATATGATAGATCCTCTCTGCTTTGTTTTATTGCATGATTTCTACAACATAATAACATGTTCTCTGTTTTCTCCTGGCTAGATATATGCCCTTTGCAGGTTTTCATGGTGTCTTGGCAGGCCTTCTTGTCGGGATAAAGCAGATAATACCTGACCAGGAGGTATTGCTGTTAAAGATAAAAGCAAAGGTAATCTTTTGCCTTCTAGTAAGAAATGATAGATCTTTGAGATTTTCTTACTTCAGCTTTTTTTTCTATCGAAGAAGTTCTCACATCCTATTTTACTTCTCGTTTCTGTGCGCAGTGGTTGCCCTCAATTATGCTAGCTTTGTCAATAGCCTCAAGCTTCTTCACACTAGATTCAGCAGCATATCTTCCCACTTTGATATTTGGTACATATATGGGATGGTTATACCTCAGGTATCTACAGAGGAGACCAGAAACAAAGCTCAGAGGTGATCCAAGTGATGACTTTGCCTTCTCAACTTTCTTTCCTGAACCTCTCAGGTGAAATAATATTTCTCCTTTTATACTGTACTTTTGAGTTTACCCATATATCAATTCTTGCCTCATATGTTGAATTTGTTTTTCCGAATAAATGCAGACCCGTAATTGATCCTATTGCCTTAATCTTTCACCGGATGCTTTGTGGACGATCAAATGCCACTAGTGACGACCATGGTTATACTACCAGCGGTGTGCCATTGCCAGGTTCTGATTCTGCCGAAGCATCTAGGAGGAGGTAAATTTTTTTTCTTATCTTTATTGTTCTACGTCAATGGTAGTTTAGACGCAACGGTCTTACTAAATCCCGAGCTCTTTGGGTGTTTGTGCAGACATTAGTCTACAGGCTTGACATTGTTAAAACATAATGTAGGGCCTAATGGATGCAAACGTAGATAACAAATAATTCTATTCACTCAATAGTAAGAATAAAATTAGTAGTACTGACCTGTCATCAGTTTGATCAAAATGTAAGACTTAAGACATGATTGATCTGTATAGAACTAAATCGTAAGAAAACCATATCTGTAAAAAGGGAAAAAAAACTGGGTATAACACAAAAGATGTTATTGCAGAGAAAGAGGAGCAAGGGCTCTAGAGGAGAGACTAGCAACAGAAAGACTGGTTCCTGCAAAGAACAAAGATGAAATGCCAAGTGACGCTTTGGATAGTGTATAAGTGGAGATTGCAATAAGCCTTTTTGAAGAAGCTGTGTGGGTTCTGACTTGTTATTAGGTGGATATTTCTTTTTTTCTTTAATGAAATTGGCGTTTATACAGAATCAGCTTTTTACCGTAAATTCCTATGACAGCTCGGAAAAAGTAGTACATTTCATTGGGCAAAAACCAGCTAGAAACTATTTACTTGGACGAAAGAATATAAATTTATACGTGGTCTCACTTTTTCTCCAAACTTGTTATTTTTGTCTTAATCTAAAGGTTTAGGCTTTTCTAGAAAAATGCCAAATCCAACCACTACAAATCCTATATGCATATAGGCGGGATCTCTGACACGATGTTCGAGACAAAACCTTTTCTTTATTATTGTAATAAAATTGTAAAAGATTGAAGCAATGTTTCTTGCAACGAAATCCGATAAACAAACCCTAAGACTTTTTTTGTTTTAGAAATGTCGATAACCATCCCTAAAGTCTCCTGATCAACCTAAATATATCAATCACCATAAACATAATTAATGTTGTAATATAATGATTTAAATGTAAACTATATAGTTGACCAAATAAACGTTGAGTTTTATTTTTTATTTTCTTTTGTCGCAAACGTTTTGTTTTGTTTAATTCAATACATGAGAGAGAGAAAGAGATGACATAATAAAAAATGGATTCATCTGACGAAAAGAAAACTTTTACTTATACCTTCGTTACATTTTTTTAAGGAGAGAGAAAAACAAAAGAAATAGAAAATGACGTCAGCATTGACAAGGTAACCACGTCGCATTTTGCGAGTCCCTCCAGATGTCTGGTTTGGTAGCCGCTTTAGGAATCAAACACGGAGCTCCAATAACAATGGCCATTACCAATTTCTCTATTGGATCATCACCATCAACGATTCAACACACACACAATCCTCAAAATTTCCTTTTTTTTTCCTTTTCGATATTCCTTCTGTTGCTCTTCGTTTTTCACGCCATAAAAACATCTTCTTTCTCTCTCTCTATATCCTCTTCGTCTTTACCCTATACTACATTTCCCTCCATTGATATCCGATAAATTAAGAAAAGACCCAGAAATCAAACACAGCAAATACGACTTGACGATCGAAGATATGAAGGAGAAAATGAGAAAAAACGTGGACTTGAAGAAGAAAATGTGAAGGAGATTTGAAATTTCGACAAAGAAGAAGAAAAAGAAGACAGAAATGTCAGTAGCACACGCAGACGATGCTGATGATTACAGCAGACCAACGGGAGAGGCTTACCACGCAGAAAAAGCACTACCAAGCGGAGACTTTTACACAGGACAATGGAGAGATAATCTCCCACATGGACATGGCAAATACCTTTGGACCGATGGTTGTATGTATGTTGGAGAATGGCAAAGAGGCAAAACTATGGGCAAAGGTCGTTTTAGCTGGCCTAGTGGTGCCACTTACGAAGGCGATTTCAAAAATGGTTATATGGACGGTAAAGGTATCTATCAACAAGAAATCTCTTTAATTCGTTTCGTTTGAATCACATTTTTTCAAAAGTTCTGATTTTTATCTTGTTTGGAAGGTACATACATTGATTCATGTGGGGACTTATATAGAGGATCATGGGTGATGAATCTAAGACATGGTCAAGGCACGAAGAGTTATGTCAACGGAGATTGTTATGATGGAGAATGGAGGAGAGGTTTACAAGATGGACATGGCAGGTATCAATGGAAGAATGAGAATCATTACATTGGACAATGGAAGAATGGGTTGATCAACGGTAATGGGACGATGATATGGAGCAATGGAAACCGTTACGATGGATCTTGGGAAGATGGAGCTCCTAAAGGTAATGGAACTTTCCGATGGTCTGACGGGAGTTTCTATGTCGGAGTTTGGAGCAAAGATCCGAAAGAACAGAACGGGACTTATTACCCTTCAACACCTTCAGGGAATTTTGATTGGCAGCCACAACAAGTGTTCTATGTTGATTTGAGTGAATGTGTGGTTTGTACTTGTCAGAGAATCCCGGTCTTGCCTTCTCAAAAGATGCCGGTTTGGTACGGTTCTTCGGAGCAGAGTAGTAGTGGGAACAGAACGAAGAATAGTGAGAGGCCGAGGAGGAGGTCAGTTGATGGAAGAGTAAGTAATGGTGAACTGGAGTTTAGGAATGGTTCTGGTTATCTTCAGTTAGATGATAATACAGAGAGTAACAGATCACCAGTGCCTTTGAGAATACAACCTGCTAAGAAACAAGGACAAACTATTTCAAAAGGTCATAAGAATTATGAACTCATGCTTAACTTGCAGCTCGGAATTAGGTACACGAACCTTTTGTGGTTTTTCGATTGAAGTTGCTGTGTGTGTGTATGTTTTGTTTTGCTTTGTTTGATGTTGAGTGTTGTTTTTGTTGTAAGACATTCTGTTGGAAGACCAGCACCGGCTACTTCTCTTGATTTGAAGGCTTCTGCGTTTGATCCAAAGGAAAAACTTTGGACGAAATTTCCATCTGAAGGATCTAAATACACTCCTCCACACCAGTCTTGTGAGTTCAAATGGAAGGATTATTGTCCTGTGGTTTTCAGGTTAGAATCTCTCTTCCTTCTGGTTTCTTCTATTTTGGTATTAAGAAAACCGATGAAAATATTATGCGTCTTGTATAGGACTCTGCGGAAACTGTTTAGTGTGGATGCAGCAGATTATATGTTATCAATTTGCGGGAATGATGCTCTTAGGGAGCTATCATCTCCAGGGAAAAGTGGAAGCTTTTTCTACTTAACCAACGATGACCGTTACATGATCAAGACTATGAAGAAGGCAGAAACCAAAGTAAGTAAAAATAGAATCAAACTGCATAATTCTGTTTTTACAGGATTCACTCATCTCTTTATCTTTCCCTTAACACAGGTTCTTATAAGGATGCTTCCGGCTTACTACAATCATGTCAGGGCATGTGAAAACACTTTAGTTACAAAGTTTTTCGGTCTTCATTGCGTGAAATTGACTGGCACTGCACAGAAAAAGGTGAACTACCACTTCTACATTCATGTCTCTATTTGTTGTTGATTACCATTTTCAGTTTGGACGTATTGATAAGAGGATACTTGCGCCTGCAGGTTCGATTTGTGATAATGGGGAATCTATTCTGTACTGGTCACTCCATCCACAGGCGGTTTGATCTCAAAGGATCCTCTCATGGCCGTCTTACAACTAAACCAGAATCTGAGATTGATCCAAACACAACACTTAAAGATCTTGATCTGAATTTTATATTCCGATTACAGAAGAATTGGTTCCATGAATTCTGCAGGTAATCATCAATTCATTACTCATAACCACACCTCTGTCACTTCTATAATCCAAATTCAAGAGTTTGGTTCTTTTTAACAGGCAAGTGGACAGAGACTGTGAATTCCTTGAACAAGAGAGAATCATGGATTACAGTCTCCTAGTTGGTCTTCACTTTCGAGAAGCTTCAGTCAAAGACTATAGTCCCACTCCTACTTCCGGTGCTCGAACCCCCACCGGTATTATCTTATCAAATCCTCAACTCAATGTTCAAACTTCTCATCTTAAAGCTTAATTAAAGAAACTTCTTTAAGCAGGAAACCCTGATCGTCTCTCCCAAGCAGAAATGGATCGGTTTCTTCTTGATGCCAGCAAGTAAAGAACCAAAAACTAAACTGTTTCGTATTCACAAAAACGTAACAGCGTTTTATAAAACAAATTTGTGTTTTTTGCAGAATAGCATCAACAAAATTGGGTATAAACATGTCTGCAAGAGTTGAAAGAACAGTGAGAAGAAGTGACTGTGAAACACAGCTTGTTGGAGAACCAACTGGTGAATATTACGAAGTGATTCTCTACTTTGGTGTTATAGACATTCTCCAAGATTACGACATAAGCAAGAAGCTTGAACATGCCTACAAATCAATGCAATATGATCCGACATCAATCTCAGCGGTTGATCCAAAGCAATACTCTCGACGATTCAGAGATTTCATTTACAGGATCTTCGTTGAAGATACTTGAGAAACAATCACCCTAACTTGCACGCCAAGCCTTAACAAAGTTGAGGTTTTTGTTTTTTGTTAGAAAGTTTTTTTCTATATAGAAATATTTGTAAATTTATTATTTTACATATAACCATTCTTCCAAGTAGAGAAAAATTGATATGATTTTTTTGTAACTAAAGTACAAAACTTTGTCCATTATTTTTTATGGTTTCTTCAAACGTGAAAGAAAGTATGTGTATAGAAATTTTTTCTAGTTAACTTTTTCTAATTTTTCACATTGATATATAATACGTTAGAACAAGTTGACTTGCAGGTGATTCGGCATTTAGCCTAATGGCAGGTGGTAAGTTCACAAGAAGCATGCGTATTTGCACATCCTAGGATCGAGTCCCCTGCTTGTATTTACAAAAATTTGGCTAATGGACCGGCCATTTGTGGTCCAATATTGACAAAAAAAAAACCAAGCTCAAAGTCAATGGTAATAAATTTTAAATATTAGAGCATTACTCTAGCCTTTTTCTTATATGTAAATGTAGAAATGGTATCATTTTTGGAATTTTTTAACCAAAATTTAACTTCAAAAACTTATATAATTCCCAAGTTTATAAATATTTGAGTTAGTGGATCAAATTTTTAAAATTTGGTTGTTGTAAAAGATGTAACGAATAGTTATGTAACCACTTAACACAATAATATTAAGAGTAGAAAATAAAAGATGTAGAAGGATAGTGTTTTTTTACCTTTTATCTGGATATTAATATGCAAGAAATGATATAACGGTGAAATATTTGAGTTAGGTAATAATAAAATTATTCTATGAACCACGGCCGAGAGAAAACAATAAATAAGAATCACTAAAAAACTACTTCCTCTGTTCTTCATTAGTTGATGTTTTAGAAATAAAATTTGTTTATTTTTAGTTGATGTTTTAAGATTTCTATGCAAGATTTATTACACTTTTGGTATTTTTGACTCTTTAAATTTTGCAGATTGATTTGTGATTGATTAAAATATTTTGGAATTTGTGATATACTATATTTTACTTAGAAAAAATAAAACAATTAATGATTTTTTAATATGTGTGAAATGCCTAAAACATCAGATATAAAAAACAGAGGGAGTACTAGAAAAAGATTCAAAAACTACAAAAAAATAAACTCGATAAAATAGTATATAAAACGAAAGAACTAAGTCACCATAAAACTGATTTGGAATGAAGTGAAAAACGAAATCTCCTATAGTTATACAATCACCTACCATACAAAAAAACTAAGAGTGGGAAGTAAAAAAAGAAAGTCACAATCAAAATAACATTTGGAAGCAACAAAAAAAACCTGGTCTAACTTAACCTTTGACATCATCGACCAATTATCCAATCTTGCCGTTAGCTGTGCCTACTTTCACTGTGTCTACCAAAACAAACTCTTACTTTCTTTTTATATTCATTCAATCATATTTTTCGGTTTATACGATGTAATATTGAATGGTTTCTCAATCGAATAGGTTTTTTGCAATTTCTCCTATAATAGTATAATTGTAGTTGCAAATTTGGAATTGTAGTTTTAGGACATTGTTTTCCACCGTAAATAACACGAAAAACTAAACATAAACGAGAATTTGGTTTCTTACCAATATTAGCACTAATGTGACCACAATACAACACTAATTGAGAGACCAAAAAAAATGTCAAAGTAAATAAGTTGAATATGTTCTAATTAGATACGACTTCTGGGTGGGCTTCGAACTATATGATCACTAAGTATGAAAAGGTAAAAAAAGTTAGATTGAAGAAAAAATGTGTAAGAAAGTTGAAGTTAAAGCTTTAACTAACAAAACTGCTTTTATTTAATGCACTTATATTTCAGTTATTGCAGATAACCTAATTGAAAACCAAAGTCAATACTAACTTTCTTCATCTAGACCGAGATTAGCTCTTACACATGTTTTTGTGATTTGGCCAAAGTTTTCAAAATTGTTAGCTAATCTTTTCACATCACTTAAGAAATTTTTATGGGATTTTTACCAAATATTAACGACAAGTATATTATTACGGCTTAGACTTGTTGTGTTTGTATTACGGGTAATGTTTCATACATCTTTCTTTAGTTAATGATGATTTTGATGCAGTTGATAATAATGAAATAAAAACAGAATATGTGTTAGTGGTGGGTCTGACCGAACTCAAAACCCGTAACTAAGTCCACTTGAAATGTCTAAACCCAGCCGAAACGAAAGTGAATCTTGGAGAAAATCCGAATAACTTGTCAGGATATAAAATATGGAAACTCGATATAAGAATACAGGATGAGATTACAAGACATAATTACTAAATCAAATTTTGCGTGATTCAAAAGAAAAATAAGTGTATTGAGATATGGAAGGTTTCTGTGTATAAAGAGGAAGAGATTGAATATAGCAGCCATCGAACTCAAAAATACTTAATTCTATAGCAAAAAGAACTAGTTAGAATAGAAAATAGATTACCTCCGTAGCGAATAGATATTATCTTTTTGATTATCTTTCTCTAGTGTTACTTAATGCATTAACAACACAAGTTTTCATTTATGTTGTAATATGTTTATTATTACCAAACTTTGGTATGTAACCAAAGACATTTGGCATACAAAAAAGAATAACTTTTCCCGAAAACACATACAAGTTTTATACCGATCCTGACCTAGAGATTTTTTCATGAATTTCTTCTCAAACATATTATGGTATTGAATTTGGATCTAAGATGTAGGAGTAATAACAAAACTAAAACAGCTTTTTCCCAAACAGTTTAGTTGCACTTAATGTCACACTTAAATTATTGGAATCGCCGTTTTGATGCTTTATTCGATGTAAAAACAATCAAATGCATTGATCCAGTAGCAGAGCAAACGCTAATCTCGATTCCGACCATTTCCTTGTACAAAATCCCCTTAAAATATTACTAGTATATTGAGTCAAATTAAATGTCTTTAAAGTGGCTTTAATGTACATTTGATAGACTTAAATAAACTTGTGTTTAGAAACGATTTGAGTCATGAAAATGAGGAATTATTACGAATATTCTCCTCTGATTTTGTACCGGAAAAAAAAAACAAAATATTCAACTAAATCTCTATAAAAAACTTGTTTTTTTTGTCTCTCTCAAGTCTATAAATATAAGAACTTTTGCATTATTCATGACACATCATTCACTCATCTCTTACCTCTTATCATTATTCATTCTATGTCAAACCCAACCTTAATCTAACTTTCACATAACCCACTCTCAAAAAAATGTATCAAAAATTCATAATCTTATCATTATTCCTCTCAACATTTCTTCCTCCTTCATTCAGCAGTTACTTTGATCAAAGATATGATTCTTCCAATGTTTATTATCAAACCAATAATCATCGACATCATCATAATCATGGTCACAATTCACGCAATGGTAACATGAAAAATCGTCATGGTTCTGCTCCTAAATCTTCTCCTAATGCTTTTAACATCAACAGTTTTGGTGCTAAAGCCAATGGAAACGACGATTCTGAGGTTCGTGATCCATTTATGATTTTCTTATTTTTATAACATTATAATCGAATATATTTACAATAAATGTAACAAAAATGTACTTTTGAGTTTAGGCATTCATGAAAGCTTGGGAAGCAGCTTGTTCGTCAACTGGAACAGTTAATGTAGTGGTTCCAAAGAATGGAGATTACATGCTTAAGCCGGTTAAATTCTCTGGTCCATGTAAAACATCTTTGATTATCTTTAAGGTAAGGTCTAAACCAAATACAAGCATCGTATAATGTTTTTTTTTTTCAATTAGATCGATAAATGCTGATATATAATCTAAACCCACGGATTTATGCGACTCTCTAAAATCGAAGTTTGATGAGAAAAATACAGAGATAAACATATAACCACTCACTCCCGTGTAATATTTCTTCAATGTACAATATATTTGTTTTATTGTCATTGTATAATATGTTTCTCTC